>ML777470.1:1233666-1246654 GCA_009831015.1 Picea engelmannii | reverse complement strand
CATGGGTCCTCCAACCATTCTTCTAGGATAACTCAATCCGCAAAGCATCTTCCCGTGAGGGATTTCACCATAAGGGGACCACTTTGGAGTTCATCCATTTGTTTACCTTTGCATCGATTGGTTTCCACTTGGACATATAACATCCTCATCAAGGGAATCATATCAATCAATTACTTGACATCAACCAATGACATCAATCAAACCAAACCATTTACATCAATGACATATGATCCAACAATCTCCCAAGTAATCAAACCATTGGCATCAATGACAAACCATTGGCATCAATGACAACATGATCCAACAATTTGAATATTTTTACAAAAACATCGCCAATAATTTATAGTTGGCATATGAAGGATTATTAAGATTCGCCAAGGTTTCTACATTTTAAAATAAATTTCCATCCTTAAAATCATCCCTACTGAGGCATCAGTTGAAATATGGAAAGGAAGAGACCAATTTGGTCCTCTTAGAATAGGTGCCATGGACAATTTTTCTTTCAAATTCTCAAAATCATTCTGACAATTATTATCCCAACAAAATTTTGCATCTTTTGCTAACAGTTTAAACATGGGGCTGGCTATCTTTGTAAAGTTTTCGATGAATCGACGATAATATCCAGCATGTCCCAAAACAATTCGCACATCTTTTTGGGTTTTCAGAGAGGAAAGTTTGACTATCACTTCAATTTTAGCTTGATCAACTTTAATTCCTTCTACAGACAAATGATGACCCAACACTATTCCCTCAGTTAATAGCATTTTACATTTTTCATGACTAAGGGATAAATTTGATTCCTGATAGTGAATCAAGACTTTCTCTAGATTACTTAAGGCTTCTTCAAAAGTATTACCATATACAGTAAAATCCTCCATGTACACTTCCACACAATCATGAATTAAGTCAGCAAAAATCCCAAGGACTTCTCTCTGAAATGTAGTAGGAGTATTGCATAGTCCAAAAGGTAGCACTTTATAAGCATAAGTGCCCCAAGGACATGTAAATGTTGTTTTGTCCTGGTCTTTAGGAACAATTTGAATCTAATTGTATCCACTATATCCATCGAGAAAGGAAACGTATCATTTTCCAGCCAAGGTATCCAAAACCTGATCTATAAAGGGAAAGGGAAAGTAGTCCTTCATGGTTGCCTTGTTCAACTCCCTAAAGTCCACACACATTCTCCATTTCCCTATCATTTTCTTAGGTACCACAACAAGAGGTGAAACCCACTTGCTGTCAAAAATTGGATAAATGAATCCCACGTTTAATAATTTTTGTAACTCGTCTTTCACAAGATCTTTTAGGATTGGATTCATACGCCTTTGTGGTTGTCTTATTGGGGTTATCTCTGGTTGGATATATATGTTGTGAATGCAGGTTTCAGGATGCACTCCTCTCATATCAATGTATTCCCATGCAAATTCCCCTGAATGCTCTTTCAAAAGATTTGTTAACTGTTCCTGTTGGCCGAGACATAATTCAGAATTGATGTATAGACATTTGCCTGGGCTAAGTTCTACTGGAATGGTATATGACCCCGAATGCTCATCAATGGAGAAAGCCATAGATGGTGAAAATGAGGAAAATAAATCACTTCGTTCTTGAAATTCTTCTCTAAAAATTTGATCGTATTGAAAATATGTTTGTGGGAACTCGACATTTTCTATCACAGAAAGAAATTGGCTTAAAATATCATCCTCTGTTGGTTCTTGTAGCGTGTGAAATTCATCAACAGAGAACAAATATTCTTCCTCATCATTCTCGTGATAGGGACATTTTAGCCACCATAATTCTTCTATAACCGGTTGAGCAGGTGGAAAAAGAGTAAGTTCCTGTGAAGAAATGGCATTTGATATGAACATATCCCCACCACGACATCCTATGAAAGCATTGGCCGTAGCCAACCAAGGTCTCCCTAAAATGATTGGATGGCCTTTCGTGGGATCCTTTGAATGAATAATCATGAAGTTGGCAGGATATTCCCACGAAGCTAATGTAACAAGAATGTCATCGAGGACCCCAACATGTTTTATAGTTGTTCTGTCAGCAAGTTCAAGAACTATAGGGGTAGGGCGAAGGAATTGACTTAGTTGCAATAGTTAAACTGTATTGATAGTAATTATATTAATGGATGCACCTAAGTTGAATGAAGTGTTACCAATAGAAACATTGTTGATAGTAACTGAAACTATTGGGTTCCCGGGGTTGGCATACTTCACAATTTTAGAGGCTTTAGAAATACAATTCGATGACTGATCTACTAGGTGTATCGTGGGTGGATCTTTCTGTTTCCGACCTTGTTTCTTAATGCAGAGTTATTTAATGGTCTTGGCGTAGATTGGAACATATTTGATCGCTTGTAACAATGGAATCTTAACACAGACATTTTTTAGTTCATTCATGATGTCAAACTTAGATTGAACAATTGGTTTTTCAATGAGCAGCCTCTCAGGGAAAGGAGGTGTTTGGGGAACTTGAGTTTGTGTGTTACACTGTGATTCAGATACTTTACTCTTTTGAATGATGGCATATTTCAAAGATGCCCCATTTTATAAGTCATCTACAGGTTCTTCTTCATGTTCTTGGATAATTACCTTTGGTGTTGTTCTTGTTACAGACTGAGTTTTATTTAAAGTTTTCCCAGATCTTAGTTGTATTTCTTGTATGGAAATGGGGTTTATGGTGTATGCTGGATAATTTTGAAAATCAACACTATGGAGTGGCAGAGGTGGTATGTTGTTAGGATTTGGAATGGGTTGAGTGGGTAATATGGTGGGACGAGGTGGATTCTGAGGCTGCTAAGGAGTTTGTTGAATAGGTGGTAAAGGAGGTGGAGTAAATCCAGGCAATAGCTGATGCATATTTGGAGGGTATTGAGTACATGGATTCTGGGGAATTGGTACCGCATGCTGTTGTTGGTTATTTTCATAATTATGTTCTCTCCATCCCTGGTACCAAGGTTGAGTAGGGACATTTTGCGGAGGCCAATTTGGCCAGTTCCATGGTTGTTGTTGTTGAGAGAAGGGTGGATAGTAGCCGGAAGGTTGTGGGGATGGTTCTTGATGCATATTTGAGTTCCTAGGTTGCCAAGGCCTCTTAGGTGCAGATGGAGTCCTTGGAGCTTCCCCTTCCTTGAATATAGCTTGCAATCCTGGTAAGAATGGATGATCTTCTGTTTTATGATTTTCAGTACATATTGCACATACAGAAACATTGTCCAAAGGACATTCTCGCAAAGGATGTCTTTTTCTGCTTTTTGGGCAGAATATGCTTAATACAGGGTTTTCCTCTTCCTGCTTTTTCTTAATCTTCAAAGTGTCTAACTGAGAGCCAGTTGTTCCTAAAATGTTTGTTTTAAAATTTTCCAAAAGGTTTCCCAATTCAATTCTAGTAACTCCACTAGATGTGGGTACTTTGGTGTTTTTTTTGACAGGTTCTCTCACACTTTTTGCAGTTTTCCCCCTACTTCTCGAGTAAGTTCTACATAGTTCACTGATTGCTTCAAAGTCTTTTTGATAAATGTCTCTTGAATCCATTAAGTTGAGAGTGTCAATGTACTCATCTGAAACCCCTTTTAAGAAAAGAGTCTTGATTGCTTCATTTTGGAGATCATTATATTTGGATTTTTGAAGAGTATATGTAAATCTTTCTAAGAAATCTTCAAGGCTCTCTTCATCTTGTTGTTGCATTTTAAAAATATCATTTCGAGAATCCTTGGGTCTACAATAGTCCTGGTACTTCTTTAAAAATTTTGCTTTCATATATTCCCAAGATCTAATGTTGTACTCTCCTAAACTCATGAACCAACATAATGCAGAATCTTTTAGGGTAGCAGGAAACAACTTCAACTTATGTGCATCCTGGAGATAGTTATAACTCCTGCACAGGATGTCAAACTCAAAAAGAAAGACATCTGGGTCTTCACTACTTTTCCCATAAAAGGTTGGTAGTGTCGAAGGTGGGATATTTTTCATATTGACATTCTAGACCAAATCCAAAATAGGAAATCCAAAGGTGGTTTTTGGTCTTAGCTCAGTCTCTACTTGTTCTTCTTCTTAATTTTCAACATGAATTTCTCCTCATTCTCTTCTATCCAATTCTCTCCCTATTTCTGCCATGTTAAAAGGATTACCAAAAATTGTATATGTTATCTGATCTTTCTTTGGTGAGGGTGTGAAATCCCACCTCTCTAGATTCTTTTTGACAGAATTTCTATCTCCTATTGGTTATTTTGAGGATCCTATTACCTTTGATTCATCAGTTGCAATTTTTATTTGTGAAACTACAGTGTCAGGGTTCCTAAAAATAGCTTGCACTTCTTCTGGATTAACTGTGTCAACCAAGTTTGGATCACTAGGAATTTGGATTTGTTGGTATGTGGTGTTACCTGGCTCTATGTTTTGCTCTATGGTTCCCTCAGTCAGAATTCCAGTCTCAGTTTCTATTGCTTTTTGGGTGGAGGTTTCTTCTTTTTTTTTGTTTTGAGTTTCCCCTAAATCTACCTCTATGATCTTTATTTCTCATGAAAACATACTAGATAAAATAAAAAACTAAGATTGAGTTTCAGAGGAACCTGTGATAAAAGATATGTCGGTTCTCACCCTTCATTTCACAGCTCCTATTTCATCAACCTACTAACATACCACACCGAACCAAATACATTTTAACAAAATAACCAAAATAATTTATCTAACTTACCTTCTAAACAACTCCCCGACAACGGCGCCAAAAATGTCAGGCTATTGTATTAAATATTTTTAATTACCTGAAAACACTAAATTGTCAAACCAAGGTAAGTGAACTTAGAGCTTCTACACTATATATTCTAGTAAGATTCTAATTCCTATCGAAAGGTTATTCTGAGAAGAAAACACAAACTTACTCTTAGAAATTGAACCCTAATGATTATCTTAAAGCTAATCATACCTTGTCTAATTCATCAAATGGAAACAGTTCTGAGTTTAAGTAAAGGTATTTCTATTCCTAATCTAATGTAATCACCCAAGACTATCTACCATTATCTTAAACATCTACTCGTCATCATATCTATCTAAACCATAAAAGAGAGATCATTTTAAAAACCTTTTAATCTAAGCATCAAGCAATTCTAAATCTAACACAGGTGAAACAAATGAATGTCCTATTTTACCCTACAGGTACTAGAAGCTTCCTTTAATCAGACTGTAAGCTAGCTATCCTAACAGAACAGAGTAAGTCTAAACTCAAGTTATCTTTGAATTATGATCAAACTGGAAACTAGAAAATAGAGCAAATCTAAATTAAGCACTTGCTTCATTCTTCAAATCCTACAAGGATAAATAACTCATTCAACATTCATCGATCTATGAGATAATATCAAACTGAAAATGTTCTAATAAAAAAATGGCTAAGCTAGAATGTAAACAGAGTAATTTCGAGTTCAAAAACTAACACACATGCAAATTCTACAACTAAAAATAAACTAACTCTACTATGGAAAAGAGATAGCGTATTGAACCTATTGGTGGGCCCAACCATGAGGTGCAATCGCCCTAAAACGAAACCAAAGCTACTCAATTTTATTCCATGCAAAATCGTTTCATACTTCACGCTCCACAATTCATAAACAAACTCAAATCATTTTAACAACGAATAACATAATGCACAACAATTTGTATTATCAAAAATTGTATCACATAGCATTTCGTAACCAACGTTTCTTGAGAGTGATCCCAGTTTATATAGATCCTCTCCAAATAGTTTTGAACATAGGTGCATTAATCTAAGTGAATCTGAGATCCGAAAATGACTCATAGTCAGTTAAAAGTAACTTCACATCTTCATGACACATAGTGTCAAGAAGTGTGGACCATAAAGCATTATAATAAAATAGTTATACAATCTCGCCCTGAGTCATCATATTGAGTTATGACTCAATCAATTATATGAATCGGATTATCAATCCAATCTAGCCATGTCGCGCAAGTCTTTGATATCTTCACTAGGTGTGAGCCGGTACCTCGTACTGATAAGTCTGTTCAAAGGGACAAGTACCTAACTCATGTCACATTAGTATCAATATTAGCTTAAAATATCAAAATACATTAAAAATAACTTGAATCATAGGAATACCTTAAATAGACCCATTTAGTTGTAAAAGGATGTCAAATGTGTCATGGTAAGGCCAGAAGGAAATGATACTAGATATGAAAATGGGGTATATCTAACATGATATAGGAAAAAACATAGTCAAAACTGGAGACTAACAAAGTGATCTAGGTAGCTATATGATGCAGCTGCACCCGTAGGCACACCCGCTCACAGGATCTTCTTCTTCTCACGGCCCGAAGAACTCCAAGGTTCTTCTATTTCCCTATCGGGAAATCCGCACCCACAGATTTTTGCTCTCATGCGACTTCCCTCCCTTTTGCTTATCGGGAAATCGGAACTCGTGACTTCACGAGTTAAATGGTCGATCACTGGGCTCTCGAATCCCCGAGACCCGATGGCCAGTCAATGTTGTCTTTCCCCTTACTTTGTCGGGACTTATACTCTATTGCGACTTCGCTACTTGCGATATCGAACACTTTGGTTTACCGACTCCCGATACCCGATGTACCGAAATTCCGACGCACACGTGCGGGTTGACCTCTCCACTTCCTGTCACTTCTATCGGGATTTCAGGGTTCACGGGATCGTGAATCCTGATGTCAATGGATTCAGGACTTTCCTTCTCCCAACCCTCGATATGGTACGCTAGTTGTCCTCCACTAACTCCTATTGTGTCCCCACACAAATATTTCGTTGGGATATCGTGGATCGCGATATCGCAATTCTCGTTGCTGCAGCTTGTAACTTCGACTCACGAATCCCCGATACACGATATCACATGTAGATCCGAAAGTCCTTGTGACTCGGATTGACGGCTCTACCCCTTCTGAGCTTATGCCTCCAGAGAAAATAATGAGTATATTCCTTGCACCTCCGTGAGATCTGACGACTCACGGGATGTCGTGAATTCTCCTCGGAGAATACCGACCGTTTGTTCCTTCCTCCACAAAGACTTGTTTACCTACGCGCAAACTCGCGGTGCCTGCTTGAATACTTCAAACACATCTTCTCTATGTAGTCCTTCGACGAATTCAAGGACCTATCCCTCCTGAACTTTCCATGACTCCAAGTCCTCAGAAAGAAAACCACTTGCTCGCACTCCTTGCGGAAGATCTTCAACCTCAATCCAGCGTTGAAGTCCTTTGACTCTATGCACCCCTGCAACAGCAGTCTTTCAACTCTTCACTCAGGTTCGCAACCCTGAGACTTTCGCCTGGCCTGTGCACTCCTTGCATGGAACTGTTCCTAACTGCACCTTCGAGGAAATGAGAACAAAAGCTATCTCTAAATTGAACCCTTCTGTCAACGCACTCCTTGCGAACAATTCGACTGCACTCCTTGCAGGAATTCTCTGGCTCAAATAGAGAAACAATTGAAACTAATTCCTCCTCCCTTCAGATTTCAACCTCAAACATGAAATCATATACATAGCATATAAAAGCAAATGTATAACAGGAAATAAACATTCATGAGCATATCAACATCAATACACAGAGAACAACACAAACCGTGAATTTGAATCCAATCTTTCTTCTATTAATTCAAATGTCTGTACATGGGTGTTCTTCATACAATTCTCTGCTTGCTCTTTCTTGCTTCGATAATGTTACAATACACAATGAGGGTGTCTATATCCCATTTCCCTCTTGCGCTCTAAATCTATCAAATCTAGAATTAAATTCCTATCTACCTGCATTAACTTATTTTAAATGTTGTCTATCTACAAAGGAAGAGAGCTATCCTCTCAAGGTCCATTTACAATATACAAGTGTGCCTCGTCTTAATGCTCATTTAAGACTTGCGCAACAATTTCCAAGGTTTTTTCAAAACTTGTGTTGGACGCCTTCCAGCTGTCTTCCGCTTCCGCGCCGACTCGCTTGATGTGTTGGCGATGCTCCTACATCACTATATCTTCATATTCTTCCATTTTCAGGATTTCAAACTGACTTCTATATGATTGTAGCTTAGCACTCTTTACCTTAGTGTCTCCTTCATATATATTTTTCAATTTATCCATATTTTTTTTGCTGATGCACAATGCATAACTTTAACAAATTCTGACCCTGCTAGACCTCCTAGTATTGCATACATAGCTTTGGAATTACTCTCATAGAGTCTCTTACCTATAGCATCTATTATAATTGTTGTTGGGACTTTATATTCATTTAATACAACCTGCCAGATATCTACTCCTTGAGTTTGCAAAAACAACTTCATCCTGATACTCCAAAAAGCATAATTATGACCATCAAACAAAGGCAATCCATGTTTTGTAAATTATGACTTCTTATCCATTATGAATGATCAAAAACTTCCAGTGGTTAAACTAATTTCTTGAAGTAACCTGCTCTGATACCAATTGTTGTATAGGATAAGTCAATTGAGAGGGGGGGGTGAATCAGTTGTATAAAATTTCTTTCATTTTATAAGAAGATTACTTATTAATCAATAAATCATGCCTTTAACATTTAACTTGCAGTAATACATTTAACCAATAAATATACAATCACATAAATGAAATAGTGACACGGTGATTTTTCACGAGGAAACCCAAAAGGGAAAAACCTCTTCTTCTTATGAATGAAAGACAAGCTCCAACTCCTCTTTACATTCTTATTTTATCTAAGCTACAACCCAGATGAGGTTGTTACCTCTGTTTCTTTAGCACCTACTGAATGGAATCTACAACTCCCAGATGTACAAGCACCAACTTGTACAGGAGACATTTACAGTCCCCCCTTGGTCCTCCCTATCACCCTGGAATCCTTCTCTGTCACTAAGAACCTGCAAACCAACTCCTTATCTTCTCTAGAAAAGGATTCATCATTCAAGTCCTCTCTGTTTATATAATCATATCAAAATCCATTCTTCTCCCCTTGATCTCTGTTATATCTTCATCGTTTCTTCTCACTGACCCTGTATGATTTTATTTTAGTTTTATATTCATTTACAGAAATGAATTTTACCTTAGAGATATGGTTGTACCATTAATTCCATATGCACCGACGCCACACAGTCACTGTGTGTTTCTTTTTATCTTCTACAAACCCTTCGGTTACCCCTCAAATCCCTAGAACAATGCTTCAGCAACTCAAACGCCAACCGTCCAAGAACCATGATTCGGTTCTACTAAATGAATCGTAACTGAACAATTAATCATGAAGAGCAACAATATCTATTCGCATTGATTTTTCCATTTCACATTTCGGTATTTCGACATTTCGACATTCCTAAGGTGAAGACATCTCATCTCTTCATGTTGTGATCTCCAAAAAGGAGCTTTAACTTGGTTCTAGATACTCCTTCTCACATGACCAATGGTGGTGACTAGAGCCTATAGAAGAAGGTATTTAACCTTTTTAAATTTCGACATTTCACATTTCGGCATTTTGGTTTTTAGCGTTTTGGCATTTCGGCGTTTTCGCATTTCGGCATTTCGATGTTTCACATTTCGGCATTTTGGATTTTAGCGTTTCGACATTTCAGTGTTTTCGCATTTCTATATTTCAGAGTTTCTATGATGAAGTGTTTCGACACTCCAAGTCACGATCCCCGAAATGATATGACGTGTGTCCCTTTCGATATTTCGGCATTCGGGACTTCGTGATGTTGGAGTTTTTGCTTACCATGAAAAAATTCTGAAATAGAAATTCTCAGAGTGACGTATCATAGTGACGTTACGTAGAATGACGTGTCATGTGTTGGTCAATATTTGATCTTTGAAATAAAATATAAGGGTGTTGACTCCTCTTCCAAGGCTCATTTCACATGTTACCTCGATTTATAACCAAAGGCTCACCGCTTGGGTTCTTCGCAGTTTCGCGTTTCGGTATGTCAAGAGGCATGCTAATCTCCAAATTAGGAACCACAGTGCCTATGCAAATTGATCCACGATGCCTTTGAAAATTGACCAAGAAACTCCACCTTTGGCATTTTAAAGTTTGACATTAATGACAAAACCAAGTCCTGTGCAAACTATACAAACTGCCCTACTGTGCAAACTGTGCAAACTGCCCTGTGCAAACTGCAAGCCCTACCAACAAACTCCCCCTTTGTCATTGATGGAACATGTGCAAACTGCAATCCCTACCAACAAGTGGTTAGAAGTGGGTTATTCCTAAAATAAGGAAATTGGGTTAAGATGGTTAAAAGGTAACCCCTTGAGGAAGCTACATGAAAGTATAAATAAGAGGCAAGGCTCTCTCATTTTAATCACAATTGAGAATATTGAATATATACAGGTGACTGAGGTAACCAAAGGATATCTAAGATCAATTTTAGAGGGAAGGTGAAGTAAAGAAGGCCGAAATTCAAGGGAAGATAAATTCTTTTGATGATGCTTTCCAAGGTATGTCATTTATAGGTCATCTCACCATTTTCGCAATAAATTGTTTTCTAGAATGATTCAGAACATTAAATTGGGAGTCCATTGAGGAAACATATCCAAGTATCAGTGATACAAATTTCAGCTTGTGGGTCATTGTATTTTTGGAGTTACACTCTGTGGAAAATAGGGTTTGTGGCTAGTCCCGAAACTAGTCTAAAACATGTGTTTCAGGTAAAAACATCATAACTTATTCATAAAATATCCAAATACAATAAGAACAAATGTGTTGGTTAGATTACATTTTGTATTATTCTATGTACAATTTTCAGATCGATACAACAAATATTCCATGGGGGGCACGTTCTACAACTTCACTCTCTGGAATAAGCCATAATTCAACAAGGTATGTCATTTTTGCTATAACTCCTTTTCTGAGAGGCTACAAGTAGTGACACCTAGAGGAATTGCAGAAAACACACTAAAGAACATTGTGTATTATCTTCAGATCTTGATTCATTACAGGTACATAGTTATCATTATTTCAAGTTAGGGTTGTTGACTAATCCAAAACTAGTCATGTGAGACTAAAGTAAAGTTTGATGAAAATGCTAGTCTCTTATTGTTAATGTTAAGGAAGGTTTGCAGGTATGTGATCATATACACCAGGTTTATTATAGAGTTACAAATCAGATTTGGATGATGAAATTTGATGAGGGATTTTGGTTGAGGTACATGTTGGGTACATGGTTGAGACAAGTAGTAGATGAGTTGGCACATACATGAGGTGTATATTTGATGATGTTGGTACATCTTGATGAGTCATAGTTGATGAGTAGTTTATACATGATTGGTACATACTTTGAACATGGTTGGAGGCACATGTTAGTAGTATTGTTGACACATGGTTTATGGATGATGTAGCATACTTGTATTGGTATATTATTAGAAGCACATATTTGTCTTGGTGATGATTATGAGTTGTTGTGTTATACTTGGTTGATGCACATCTTTTAGAGTTTTCATGGTGATTGATCTTGTTGAGTAGATCTGATTTTCTTGATAAGATTGATGAGACAGGTTGTTTTTATAGGTTGTTTGGATAGGTTGTTGTGACAGGTTATTTGTACAGGTTTGGTGCATGGTTGATGCACTTGTGTATGGTACAGGTTGATTACAGGTTGAGTTACAGGTTTATGCATGGTTGATGCACTTGTTTATGGTATAGGTTGATTACAGGTTGATTGGTACATGTTTACAGCAGTATATCTCACAGTCATAGTATGACAGTGGTTCCATCATTCTACTTATACGTCAGGGTGGTTGGACGGGGCAAGGACAGGTAGTTGTAGCCAGAGAACATAGGGGGTTGTAACTTCCTTCTGGTTGTAGCCAGAGAATTGGAGAGTTGGAGCTTCTCTTAGGTTGTATCCCCTTGAAATTAGGGGGTTGGAGCCTCCTTCTAGTTGCAGTTGGAAAACAAAGGAAGTTGGTGCTTCCAATGAATGTGATTCTAAAGACATATAATCAAAAACATTTTGTGGTTTTCTCCCTCTTTGGGTTTCCACGTAAAAACATTGGTGTACTGTGTATGTGTATTATTACTCATTTGTTCATTGTTTATTTACTCTGCAACTATTGGATGATAATGATACATTGATATAACACTTGCATATTGTGGTTAAAAAGGATTGAATTGCTCCATTACGGATTCACGCCCCCCTCTCAGTAATCCAATACAAAACCTTCTTTATAAATCTTGTAGGAACCAACCTACTATAGAATGATTGCAGGAACCAACATGTACGGGAAACCAATCCCCTTGACTAATCACCAACTCAAAAATGAGGTTGCAGGAACCAACTTGTTAAGAACATGAGGACATGGGTCCTCGCCCCTACACTACCCCACCACCCTCAAATAAATAATCTATTTATTTATTTATCTTGATGTCAAACTTGTGATCCTCAGATCTCCTCCATAATTCTCCTGCACTCTTTTTCTTATTTATATTCTAGTTCTACAAACTAACAATCCCTTGAGATCCATCACCTTGTATGAATTCTCCCACTTCTTCATATGTTTTCTCTCGTGCCCAAAATCTTAAGGATTTCATATCTCCACCATTTACTTTTGATCCCCTTACTCCCACTTCTTCACTCGATCAAGGGAGCATTATTTATAGAGATAATGTACTCAATAATTTTTCCACATACAAATTTTTATGGAGTCAACCCCAACTCCCTTTGCTTCTTCCTAAAAAATGGGCTCCAAATATCCTCCACAAAAAATGGTCTCCAATTTTCTTCCATCGCACGTAATATACTCTTTGGACAAAGAATGAACTATGATGCTTAGTATTTGTTTGATATTTCCTCAAATTAATTCTCGTGTTAAGAACCAAACATCAATATAGCATAGAAAAAATTTAGGAAAAGTACTCAACGCCTTGAAAAAGAGATAATTTTAGATAATAAGCCTCTTCGAGGGGGCAACCTCCTTTTACCCCACTTAAATGTTCAAGTACAAGATGATTCAAAATGAAAATGTCTCCTTGGTATATATAGGAGA
>ML777470.1:1211815-1222002 GCA_009831015.1 Picea engelmannii | reverse complement strand
GTATTGGTGTAACTCTTATACTATTGTTCATTTCTCATTGGATATAGTTGAATGGTTTAAGTATAAGTTGAAAAAGGTTTTAAATTGTACTTGATACTGATTCACCCCCCTCTCAGTATCAATAATTGGTATCAGAGCAGGTTTCCTTTAGAACAGTTTAACCACTGGAACGAAAATCCTGAGCAAAGATGGATGACCATGAGCACATTTCAAATGGGATTCAAAAATTTGATGTAAGAAATTATGCATACTAGAGTGATAGAGTGAAAAATTACCTAACAACTTTGGGAGTATACATTTGGTACTCATTTTTAAATGGCTATGTAATCCCAAATAATGCTCCAACCAATCCAAATGAGACGAAGTTTATGAGTTGTAACCCAAAATCTAGACATGTTATTCTAGAAGCATTGGCACCAACCATTGCTAGAAAAGTGATGGGCTACAACACTACTAAAGAGGTATGGGACAAACTCAAGAGTATCTACAAAGGTGATCCAAAAGTTAAGCACATCAAGCTTCAACGACATAGAGCAGAATTTGAAAATTTGAAGATGAATGAAAAGGAAGATATTTCAACCTATATTCTTAGAGTTGATGAAGTTGTTAATGCTATCAAAGGATTAGGTGAAGATCTCGATGAATCGTTGGTTGTACAAAAAGTGTTTAAATCACTTCTCTTGAAGTATGATGCTAAGGTCTCCGCCATTGAAGAAACTAGGGACTTGACCAAAATGACAGTGGATGAATTACATGGGTCTCTTATAGCATATGAAATGAGAACAGGTACAGAAAGTGACCAGCCAAACAATGAAGCAACCTTTAAATCCATAAAAAAAACAAAATACAAGGATAATGACCTTGATGAAGAAATAGAAAATTTTGTAAGAAGGTTTCAGAATGGAAGTGGAAGATACAAAGGTAAGACTCCTCTCAAATGATTTAGTTGTGGTAGAATAGGACATATTGTTGAAAACTGTGACTATAAAAAGAGAAGTCTCAACAATAAAAAGAGATTATACTCCAAGGATGATGACATCTCCTCAAATGAGAGTGATGAAGAAGATAATGATGGAGGATAAGTCCTCTTCATAACCCAAGAAAACCAGGATGATGATCACAAGAATTATAAAGAAGAATAAATCATTTGTGAAGAATATTCAAACGAAGAAACCAACCTTGATCCCTTTTGGGGATACAAAGACAATGCAGAGAGTGAACAAGAAGATAAGAATATTGAAAAGTTGAAGCATGTTGAAACTGAAAATAGAAATCTTAGAAACACAAACATAATACCAAAAGGTGAATTGAGTAGTTGTGAAGAAGAGAATTACAAGCTTGAAAAGATCATTAATAGCTTGAAGGAACAATTAGAAGATTATGAGAAATTGAAATAAGAATTGGATCACACAAAAGGGGAGCTACTATTGACAACAAAAAAGTTTAAGAAGTTCGAAAAAAGCACTGAAAAATTAGATGAGATCCTTAGCAATCAAAGATCTCCAAATGACAAGACAGGACTAGGATACAATGACAGTTTGAAGACAACAAAACAAGAGAAGGAAGATGAAAATGATGAAACCAACACTCCAGAACAAGTTGACCAACAAGATAGAAGACTAGAATTCAAAAGGAATGGGACATCAAGAAAATCCTCTCCCATCAGGTATGAAATAAATCATTATGAAGGAAACTACAGAAGAATAGATTGTGAACCCAGATGGACCACACCACAAAGAAGATCACTTACTCCCAGGTATCAAAATTTCTTTCTTGGACATTGTTATACTTGTGGAAATTTTGGACACAAGGCAATCAATTGTAGAATCAATGAAAGGAATGACTATGCAAGCTACATGAATGGTGAAAATAGTAGATATGGAAATGTTCGTAGACCTATCAACATAAATTATAATCCATTTGACCCATTAATGGGTCAAAATATTGTATGTTACAAGTGCAATAATCTTGGTCATAAAGCACGAGATTGCAGAGAGATGAAGAAAGATAATCATATGCCAAATGTCTGTATACCAACTAAAACATGGAAAAGGAAATAAATTCCACAAAATGAAAACTGTCAAATAACATTGGTCACTAAAGAATGCAAACAAGAAGATGAATGGTTCATAGATAGTGGGTGCTCATCTCATATGACCGGAGATCAAAGCAAATTTGTCAAGTTGAAGAAAAATGGTGGAAATGTTACATTTGGAGATGACTCGTCTACTAAAATACTTGGAAAAGGAATTGTAAATCTTGGAAGTGAAAATGTAAAAGTAGGAAAAGTCCTATTGGTTGAATATCTGAAACATAATCTCCTCACTGTCAGCAAAATATGTGATCAAGGATACACTCTTACGTTTGACTTTCGAAAATGTAAAATCAGAGAAAATAACTCAGGAAGATTGGTTGCAACTGCAAAAACAAGACCGATCAACATATAAATCCTAGTCATGAAGAACAGAGAGACAATATAGAAGCCACATAAAAGGATTTCGAGGAAGAAAAAGTCCCAAAGACCAAAAATAAGGATGAAGTATTATTGATTGCCACATGTTCAAGGGGAGCAGCCCCAAAGAAGAGAGTTACCTTTTTCCTACCCTTTTCCATTGATGTCAAAGGGGGAGATAAATTGGGATCATGATGATAGGGGGAGCATGAGTGTTTCCATCAATGACAAAGGCGGATATTGTTGGAAGATTGGTTGTTGTCATTGATGTCAACCCTAGTCATGGGTTTTGGACCACAAGATTGATGAAAGTATTTGGACATGAAGGAAAATTCACATACAAATACAACACCCATGGATGGATAGTATACATCATGTTGTTTTCGGTGGTATGTGTCACGTCATGTGGATCCTCATGGTTGAGGAGAAATGAATTTTTGAAGATGACAATGTGAATTGAAGAAGGAAGTACATGTAGGCCCTGAAGATAATTAAAGAACATAATTAAAAAATAAGAAAGTGTCAAGTCAGCCCTAATATTAAAAGAAAGTGACATAAATGGTATAAATAAATATCATTATACATTCATTTGATACACAAGTCAAATTTTAGAGGAAAATAAGAAGTCAAGAAGGTTGGATTTCAAGGGAGGATGAAGTCTTTGGTAATGTGTTCTAAGGTATGTTATTTTCTGGTCATCTTACCATTTTCTCTATAACCTTTTTTATAGAATGCTTTAGATGGTTTAATTGATATGGTATTGAGAATACATAACAAGGTACCTGTGGTAAAAGTTTCAACTCTTGATTCGCTATAATTGTGGAGATACACTCTGTGGAAGATAGGGTTTTTGACCAATCCTGAAGCTAGTCAATAAACAGGTGTTCCAGGTAAAAAAATCATAACGTACTCATATAGAATCCAAATGAAGTGGGAAAAATTTCATTGGAAATTGTACGGACTTTAGTTTCTTGTGTGCGAGTTTCAGAAATTGATGTTAAATATTGAGCGCAGGGAATTCTGTACAAGTTTGGTCTCTTGAATAAACCATAATTGAACAAAGTCTACCATTCTCTCTATAACTTCTTTTTGGGGAGGATTCAAGGAGTGAAACTTGGAGAAGTTTTAGAGAAAACATTGAGTAATATTATCTACAGGATCAGAGTATTCCAATAATTCAAGAATTGCAGAAATTGAACAAGTCTCAGGAAGCATTATCAGGTTCTATGTGATGGTTGGTTGATGGTGATGATTTAATGTAAATTTTTATTATCTCTAATATATTCTTGGGTGGAAGGAAGGGGCAAGGATGGAGAGTTAAATACTCCCTTGATATTGGAGGACTGAATATTCCTCTTGGAGGTTTATCCCTCCCTTTACATTTGGAATCTGTAGCTACCTTTGGAAGTGATTACTTTCCTTGAACAATAACTATTGATTATTTATCATATACTGTGCATGGTGTATTGTGGTGTATTGGTGTAACTCTTATACTATTGTTCATTTATCATTGGATATAGTTGAATGGTTTAAGTATAAGTTGAAAACAGTTTTAAATTTTACTTGATACTAGTTCACCCCCCTCTCAGTATCAACAAATCCTCTATAATTATTTAGGTAGATATGTAAGTTATCGGCTTGGGACTACTTTGTACAATTCCCCTCTTTATCCTGTATGATTACCTCCTCCTTTGTGGATTAGGTTCTATTCCTATAATATTTAGGGGGCTTATTGATGATGTCCTAAGATTTGTTAAGGTATCAGCCACCTCCTTGTCTTCTTTTTGTACTTTTATTGTTTTCTTTCTTTTCTATTTCAGGGACCCTAGCATGTTGCCTTTCTTTGTTTTCTTAGCCCCTTCTTACTTTTTTTTTTCCTCTTCTTCTTGGATTTTCTTCTCGTGGTATCTTGTACCTCTAGTAAATCCTACTTTTCCATGTCTAAAAAGTCTACCCAAGGAACTCTATATCTCATATTTTCCAAGGTCTCTAACACTATCATTTTAATGAGGCCAGAGTGGGCTAGTGTATCCCATTTTCCTCCTTTCACCTTGTTGTGCATTTCCTTCAAATGTTGGATCATGAAATAAGATATGTTGAGTTTGTTTTATAGTTCCTTATTGAAGTAGTGTCTTAACTAATGGAGAATTATGAAGTGATAATAATATACCACACTCATTCAACCTTCACAAGAGATGTATTTGATGAGGATACCTTAGGCCAAAGTTTAGGTAGAATTTCCCTTTTGATATTGTTTTTTTTCCTCTTGAGGCCTTTCATTTCTATGGAAGAAAAGATTGTTTTCATTTGTGGCCACTAGCATCTCCTCCTTGTCCCATGTAAAAACCAGAGGAAATTTGAAGACTCTACTAATATAAGCTTAATACCAATATCTCTATCCATTTAATTGCGGTTACATACTCTTGACCCCTGACATTCTGAAAATTTAATGCAAAGTCTACATAAATTTCTTCATCAAATCTACTCAATCTATCAAAACAGTTGAACAAGTGGCTTCTATGGAACATTTCAACTACTTCAGGATTTTCATAATTTTTTAGGGTTTTTTAGGTTCCCTTCTACTGAATCCAGCCCCCATTCTTTACCTTCAAAGTTTAGAAAACAAGATAATTGTTGTTGGTGTTGAAATGGTTACCAAACTATAGTTTTTTTCTTTCCCAAATCTTGATATTTATCTTTGGTTGCAGATGTTATAGTTGTGTTGTTATTAGGATTTTTATTCATGAGAAGAGGAACTGACCATAGTTTTGTTACACAGAAAGATACAATGCTCAAGACTAGATGCTTATAATGTAAAAAGGTTGGACAATCAATAACCAGCGACGAGGAATCTAATTAATTTCTTGTAGGAGATAAGACATAGGGTTGTGGTGACCTATGGAAATCTTTTTCTTCAGGAGAGTTCACCTATGGGTGAATAATTATGGGCTTGATTCATATAAAAATAAAAAAAACATGTAATTTCCAAAAGGAACATATTCTAGATTGTCTTTTAAAACTGAGAAGAGAGTTGAGCTATGTTGGTCTTGATTCAAGGATTTTGTGGCAGAAAACACATATAATAACCTACATGATTGTAGTCATGAGTGGCACATAGGCTTGCAAAAATAAAGTTACCTTTTTTATCATGAATATGGAGAGAAAGGTTATGTAATTTTGAGATATCAGTCAGATTTTGGTGTTATAAGGTAGCATGCAAAATTATGAGGGCCATTTCTCAAAAAACTATAGCATGCAAAATTACATAATAAACTTGAGAAAGAAAAAAAAAAACATGGTTGATTATGCTGCCAAAATTTTCTGTAGATCTAAGGGTTCGAGTTTCCTTTGGAAGACTGAATTTTTTCTTTTTTCAGATTCTCATATGGTTGAACCCTTTGATTTCTTGATGAATACTACTTTTTCTCTTGTTGGATTTGTTGAGCTCAAGGATAGATTATAAATTATAGGACTCAACTTGTGGAGAAAAAATATATGGATTATCTTAAGTTTTGATCTATTTAGTGCTACAAGTTGACATGACAACTATGTAATAATTATACCTTAATGCTTGTTTGTCTCATTATCTTGTTGTCATTATCTCAAATTATCTTGTTTGATTTCCCACCTTTTTTTCACTAGTGTGACCCCCCCCGATGTGGAGTACAAGGCCCTCCTCATTTTTGCCATATTTTTCATGTTGAAATCGTTTATATGACCTTGTAAACAATTGTGGTTTTTTTAATTGTAATTTATGAAATGAAGAATTTGAGAGTTGATTTAGAGTAGTTGATAATATGTTTTCTTGATGAGGTATGTTTTATTTTTATTGTCGATCCTTTGTCCTTTTTATTTTGTTGTGTGTAGGTGTACTTTGTTGGTACAGAATATGTTGTTCTTTTTTGTTCTTTTTTCTCAAGGCAATGGTGTCATTGTTGGTTTTCTCCATTCTCCTACCTTATAACTCCTTTGAAGGTTTCCATGATAATTTATTTTTATTTTCTCAAGTCTAAGACTATATACATCGAGGTTTTCAACTGGAGACTTGTCCTACATGACTCAATGAGGTTTTCATCTAGGTATTTATTATTTTTTTTCTTTTTTTCTCTCTTTTTTTTCTTCTTATTTTTCTCAGTGTTTGGATGGATTGAGAACATATTTGTTGTCAATCACATCTAGATTATGTTCTCTCACTATGTTTGTAAATTCTTCCCTTGTTAGAGGCTTGTCGTATCTCTTTAGCCTAAATCCATGCACTAATAAGGGAATTCCTTCTGCATATATAGTCCTTATTTGGACTGAGCCATTGTCATAAAAATTCTCAATGATGTATATCCCCAGCCATATTGTCATCAGTTTTTCGTTTGAAGTCCTTAAATTTTTAGTGAAACAATAGGGCCCAATATCCTTCCTAGAATTTTCCAGGCTTGATGATTTTGTCATGCCAAATATTTCTTTGTAGTTGTACTACTTCAGTGTTGAAGAGTGCTTGCATTCTATATTCATTGAAGGTATTTAATCATTTCAATATTTCTTGTTGTGCTATTGAGATGCCTATTTTTAGTTCATATGTTTTTCTTAAGGTGAAAAATTCAAATTCAATGGGAAGTATGGCCTTCTTACCATAAAATAGCTCATAGGGTGTAAACGCTATTGTATTCTTCCATGTTATATTTTATGCCCGTACTACCTCTATCATATTTATTTCCCGATCCTTTTTTTTCATGCTCACTATATTGGTGAGGATGTTCTCTAATTCTCTGTTGGTCACTTCATCTTGTCCATTGGATTTTGGGTGATAAGGATTAGACTTCATGTGGTGGATGTGATGTTGTTGCATGATTTTTTCTTTGAGCTTGAAGGTAAGCTAAGCTCCTTGGTATGTGACAATCTCCCTAGGGTGTCCAAATCTTGAAAATATGCTCTCTTGTAGGAATTGAAAACATGTTATTCTATAGTTACCTTCATTTCTTTTACTTCATCCCACTTGGTTAAGTAATGAAAACATACTAGTATGTATCATTTATATCTTGAAGGAGGGTCAATGGGCCCCACAAAGTCCAAGCCCCACTTTTCAAAAGGTTCAAGTGAGATTTAGGGTTTAAGGGCATATCATTTCTTTTTTTCGTTTTCCCCATATTTTGACACTCATCAAAGCAAGAGGTATATTGTTGAGAATCCCTATGTAATGTAGGCTAATAGTAACCATAATGAAAGAGTTTATAGGCTATCCTTTTTGTTTCATAATGTACTCCACATGGTTAATCATGGCATGAATGGAGGATATCATATAATTCATCTTCTCTTATGCATATTCTCAAGATCTAATATGGGCCAAGCTTGAAACAATATCCTACAATACAAGTGTAGGTTGTACTCTTCCTTATAATTTTTCATCTATATATGTAGGAAAAATGTTGAGAAAACCTCTCTATTGTCAAATAGTTGGTTATATCATAAAACCAAGGGGTTCGTTCTGAAATTGCAAAGAGGTGCTCATACAGAAAATGATCATTTATCATGTCTCCGTCTTCATAATTTGTTAGTCTTGACAAAAAATATAAAAAAACCATTTTCTTCTCTGGTTTGTCAAGAATGGTTAGGTCAAATTGTTGTAGTAAAAATAGCCACCTAATTTTTCTTCCATTATTGTTAGGTTTGTTCATTAAAGATTTGATAGTAGAATTATCAGTATGGAAAAAAACTTGATATCATGTAACATAATGTATAAAAATGTTAAGAGCATAAACTACTACAAGAAAATTCTTGTTGATGATTGTATAGTTTTGTTCTACACCAATCAAGTTTTTTCTTATGAAATAGATGGAATAATGTTTCTTATCTTCATTTTTTCCCAAAACTTCTCTTTTGTTTTTTCCTAAGCATCCATATGGATGTGAAAAGGAAGATTCAAATTGGGACCTTGAAGAATATGGGTTGTTATGAGTTTTTCCTTGATAATATCAAATGTTACGTGACATTGTGGTGTCCAACAAAAGTATATATATTTGGAAAGTAAGGGAAACATAGGAGAGGCTATTTTTCTAAAATCGTTGATGAATATTTTGTAATATCATGCATGTCTAAGGAAAATTCTAACATATTTTTGTTTTAGAGGGGTGGGTAGATGTTTCATAATATTTATTTTATTTTCATCTACTTAAATCCATATAGAAGAAAAATGGTCTCCTAGAACAACCGCCTCATTCATAACCATGTTAAATTTCTCATGGATAAGGGAGAGTTTCATTTATTCACACCTCTATATAACTTTATCAAGATTATGTAATGTTCATCAAAATATTTTCCATGAGTGAAGTCATCCATATAGATTTGTACTATGTCATGGATAACGTCTGAGAATATCCTAAGTACAACTCTTTGAAAAGTAGTTGGGGCATTGCATTAGCCAAATGGAAGGACTTTGTAGGAAAACTTACCCCATGGGTAGGTGAAGCTAGTTTTATCCTGGTCTTTAGGGATTATTTGTATCTAATTGTATCCAGTGAATCCATCTAAAAATGAAAAGTATTTATTTCCTACTAAGACATCTAGGACTTGATCAATGAAAGGTAAGGGAAAATGATCCTTCCTGGTAACTTTATTTAATTCCCTATAGTCCACACATATTCTCCATTTTCCATTCTTCCTAGGAACAATTACTAATGGTGAAACCCACTCACTATCTAAAATTGGGTAAATGAAGCCGTCATCTAATAGTTTGTGCAATTCTTGTTTGACAATATCTTTTAGTGCAAGGTTTGTTCTCCTATGAGGTTGCCTAATTGGTTTTTAGTCTTCCTTAATGTATATATGATGAGTTCATATATAAGGATGTATTCCTTTCATCTCCTTGTAGTCCCATGCAAGGGCTACAATGTGTATTTTAATCACATCGAATAATTTATATTCTTGTTTGTTAGTAAGGCTAGTGTTGATTTTTAGTTTTTTAGAGGGGTATATTTTGTAGAAATTTCAATACAAATTAAGTATTTCCTGCGATTCTCCTGATCTAACAATTATATGCCACTGTTAAATACAGAATCGATTCTACTATTATTCTTGTGGAAAATTAAACCACAATCACAACCACAATCACAGCGTGAAATATCAAGAACACATAACACAGAAATTTTACCGGGAAAGCATAAAGCTAAAAACCCCACTATCATATATTATGTATATCATGAATCATGAAAAAATATCATACAAAACTCTAATCCAAGAGCTCTCAGTACAATACAATTGTCTCACACTGTCATAAACAAATAAGCAAATACATGTGCCAATTCTGGTGTCTAGACAGCTTGCCTCCTCTGCACAATCTCTGCAATTCGAATTCTCACAATTGAATTATATTTGCCTAGTTTGCACATGCTCATAAGCATATCCACTGCATATGTGATAAAATCACAACTGATAGCCAAACTGTCCCTTTCACCTATTATTTCAACTGGGTCTCCACTGGATCTGACATGCATGTAGTTAACCGTGGTGAATCTTCAGTTGCATGTGAGTTCACTAATTTAATGAACTCTCATTAGTGCATGTTTAGTTACAACTAGTACAACTGATCTTAACTCACTTAACTACACTTATAATTCTCTTACAAATCCAACTCACTCAGTTATGAATGAAATAATAGATTAATATTTATTGTCCAATTTATTTAAGGGAAAAGTAAATTAGACACATGTTTCTTGTTGACTTTTCAACACTCCCTCTCAACAAGAAA
>ML777470.1:1178540-1211765 GCA_009831015.1 Picea engelmannii | reverse complement strand
TATTTATTGTCCAATTTATTTAAGGGAAAAGTAAATTAGACACATGTTTCTTGTTGACTTTTCAACACTCCCTCTCAACAAGAAATGGATTATCCTTCACCCCAATCCTGTCTCTATGATATTCGAATTTTCTCCTGGTGAGCTCCTTCATCAGAATGTCTGCATCCTGATCTTCTGTAGGAATGTATTCAAGCAACATGATCTTCTGCTGCACACAGTCTCTAAGATGATGATACCAGATATCTATATGCTTAGATCTGTCATGAAACATAGGATTAATCAAGAGTTTAATGCAACTCTGATTATCACAATAAATCATTGTTAGATCTAAATGAGAACCAAACAAGCCAACCAAGATCTTCCTCATCCAGATAGCCTCACATGCAGCTTGACTCCCTGCCATGTATTCTGCTTCCACTGAACTAAGTGCCATGGATCTTTGTTTCTTGTTGTACCAAGAAACAACTGTAGATCTGATACTAAAGATCCCCCCTGATGTGCTCTTTCTGTCTGTTGGGATGCCTGGACAATATGATTGCATGAAGCCATGCAACTTCACCTCATCCATCTATCTGTACCATAATCCATACTCAAATGTGCCCTTCATATATCTTAGGACATGCTTACCTGCCTTCCAAAAGAGTTTGGTAGTCTTAACCATCGCTTGACTTAGCTTGTTAACAACATAGAAAATGTTTGGTCTCATGTTCACTAAATACATTAGTGAACCCACTAACTGTCGATAGACAATAGCATCTACTACTTCTCCAGAGGTAGCATCCTCTTTCCTCTAGTTCCCTGGAAGAGTATCCATGGGTTTGCAACCCTCCATGTGAAACTTACCTAGTATCTCTCTTGCATACTTTCCTTGAGACACAAAAATTCCACCATCTCGCTGCCATATTTCCAAACCAAGGAAATAATGAAGAAGGCCCAAATCCTTCATCTCAAACTCCTTTGCAAGGTCCTCCTTGCATGAGTGTATCAACTGCTCATCACCAGTCAATATTAAATCATAAACATAAAGCACAATGATTAAAATCCTACCCTCCACCACAATTTGGTATAGGTTTTCATTCACTTCACTTTTGGTGAAGCCCAATCTAGTGAAATAGTTGTCTATCTGAGTGTACCAAGCACATGGTGCTTTCTTCAACCCATACAATGCTCTCTTGAGTCTGCACACATGCGACTCCCTATCAAAGGTCTCAAAACCTTATGGCTTCTCAATGTACACTTCTTCCTCAATGATACCATTGAGGAACATAGTTTTTACATCCATCTGATGAATGCGCTAGCCCATCTGCGTTGAGAGTGCAAGGATGGATCTTATGGAAGAGTACCTTGCGATAGGTGAAAAGGTCTCATCATAATCTATCCCGTCGATCTGTGAGAATCCCAGGGCCACAAACTTGGCCTTGTATTTATCCACACTCCCATCAGTATCTTTCTTTACCTTGTAGATCCATCTCGAACCTACCACTGATTTGTCGAACGGTCTTGGGACAATTTCCCATGCACTGTTTTTTACAATGGAGTGATACTCCTCTACCATAGCATCAACCCAAGTGGGGTCCTGCACTACTTCCTGAAAGGAAGATGGTTCAGTCACAATACATTTTCTCATGAGAGCCATGTATCCAACAAATCGATTAGGAGACTATCTCTGTCTATGCTGTGAAGTAGGGGCTCCTACATTCTGTGCAACATCTAGTCTCAATCTATCAGCTTCCGTGGTGAGTTGTTTGTCATTTCTGATGGATGGATCTACTTGAGTGGTTTTCTCCACTCCATGAACCTCTTCATGTGGCTAATACACATCTTAAGACTCATCTTTGGGAACCAACAATTCCTCTTTTTCATGCAAGTCTAGCTCCCTCTCAAGCGACAACCGCATGGCTTTCCCCTCATCAAATTTTATATCCCGTCGCATAACAATCATCTTCCTGTTCGGAAAATACAAACAATAATTATGGGGTGTTTTTGTGTACCCCACAAATATCCCAACTTCAACAGTCAGTTCCAGCTTCTTCCTGGAATCCTTGGCCACATGCACATAAACAAATGCGCCAAAAATTTTAAAATGAGAAACATCAGGTTTCTTACTAGTAAAAGCTTCTTCAGGTGTACTCATGTCAAGTACTCTATGAGGACAACGGTTCTGCACATAAACTACAGTATTGCATGCTTCTTCCCACAAATGCATTGGTAGGCCCTGATCATGCAACATCGCTCATGATGAACCCACAATCATTCTGTTCTTTCTCTCTGCGACCCCATTTTGTTGTGGGTTATGAGGGGCTATGAGTTCTCTTCGAATTCCTTCTCTGCTGCAGAAGTATTTGAATTCATTAGAGATGTATTCTCCACCATTATCACTCCTTAGAGCCTTCACTTGCATCCCCGACTCTTTCTCCACCAATGCTTTAAACTCAAAGAACTTTGAGAATGTTTGATCCTTCTTCTGCATGGAAAATATCCAGCATTTACGAGAAAAGTCATCAACAAAAACAACATAACACCTATGTTTTTTTGTTGAATAAATCGAGAATGGTCCACACACGTTCATGTGAATTCTCTCCAAGATCACTGAAGCACGGTTCTCCTTTTTATGAAAGGTGGACTTTACATACTTCCCCAGGGTGCACCCCTTGCACTGATCTAACTAAGCAAGTGTTCACCTTGGAAGTCCAGTAGATATTTGTTGCATGATCTTCAAGGCTCCATGATGAAGATGGCCCAATCTCTTGTTCCATAATTCACCTTCATCCTGGCTCACCACTTTTTTTGCCTTGCCTATCATGGAATTGCAGCCATCTACCTCCATCATGTAGAGATTATTAACTTGAATCCCTATATTCTTGACTTGACCCGTTGCTTTATGTCACAGGTAGGATTTTCCACTGCTAAAAACAACATCATAGCCTCTGTCCTCCAACATTACAACTGAGACCAAGTTTTTCTTCAAACCTAGAACATGCATAACATTTTTTAATTGAAATGGTTTACCTGAATCTCTCTGAAAGGTAATGGTACCAATACCAGTTGCACTGTATCGTCCATCGTCGCCAATCTATATATGCATTATGAGATATTTCTCCTCCAATTCAATGAAAGACTCTTTATCTCCCGTCATGTGGAAGGAAGCGCCACTATCCAAATACCACACTGATCCCGATGCACTTGAATCCATGCATGCGATCAAAGCGAAGTCAATTTAAAATTGTGAGACAAGAGCCTCACCAATTGTATCTCCAACAACTGTCTTGTTATTCTTCTTCTGTGGACAGTTAGTAGTGAGATGCCCATGTTCGTGACAGTGAAAACACTTCACTTTGGACAAATCCAGCTTCTTGACTTTAGACTCGGATTTTGGATGGAATTTCTTCCCTTTCCCTTTCCTTTCCTTGGCAGTCAAAGAAAAATCCTCTTCATAATCACACTTTGATGAAGATCCATCTCTGGTGTTCCGCCTGAACTCCTCTTACACCAAATCCGACCACAGTCGTTCCCAATCCAACAATTTTTCCCTTCCATTGACAGAGTCTTGATAACTGTGCCAACTTTTAGGAAGCCCTAGGAGCGCCAAGCTCACCAAATCATCAACAACGACTGTTATTCCCACACTTCCAAGCTCATCCCAAAATTGGACAAACTTCATGAGATATTTTGGAATGGTGTCGCCCTTTTCCATCTTGATCTTCCTGAGTTTATCTTTGAGGGCCAATTTCCTATGGTCGCTACTATTTTGGAACAGATCCATCAAAACCTTCCACATTACATGTGGTGTGGTTTTCCCATGGAGACTTGAGACAATGTGGTCTCGTACTCCCTCCAACAGAATCCTCCTCGCCTTCGCTGGTTTCTTTTTCCATGCATCAATATTTGTAGTGTTTGTCGCATCCGTCTTAGGAACATCTCTGTCAATGTAATCCTTCAAGCCATTATCTTTGAGTACTACCTCCATCCTGTCCTTCTAATAAATGTAGTTAAATCTTCTCTCGAGTGCATACTCCAACCTCAATCCATTAAAAGACATTTCAATCTTGAAACAATTGTCACGCCAAGAAAATATTGCAAATTTGAATGTTATCCAACCACCAAAACTCAACTGCTGCAATCCCTGTTTCCCTGGGATCTTCGCACCCCACCTGTGAGTAGCCCAAGGGAAGTTTTCACCCTACCTGTGTATATCCTGCGAACTTGACTGGGAAGTTCACACTGTAATGCATTGTAGGGTGAGGGGAGTTTGCACCTCTCCCTTGATCAGCCTACGAGAATGCTCAGGGAAGTTCGCACCTCTTCTTTGTCTAGGGTGTGAGAATTTCTTCTTTGAGAACTAAGCGTAGTCTACAGTACTAAAGTTCACACCCTGCTAGAGATGGGACCTGCGAGAATGAAATAATGTTCTCACCTCACTTCCATGGCTCCGTGGCCTCCGTGGCTTTGATACCATGTAGAAATTTCAATACAAATTAAGTATTTCCTGCGATTCTCCTGATCTAACAATTATATGCTACTGTTAAATATAGAATTGCTTCTACTATTATTCTTGCAGAAAATTAAACCACGATCACAACCACAATCACAAAGTGAAATATCAAGAACACATAACACAAAAGTTTTACCGGGAAAGCATAAATCTAAAAACCCCACTATCATATATTATATATATCATGAATCATGAAAAAATCTCATACAAAACTCTAATCCAAGAGCTCTCAATACAATACAATCGTCTCACACTGTCATACACAAATCAACAAATACATGTGCCAATTCCTGTGTCCAAACAGCTTGCTTCCTCTGCGCAATCTCTGCAATTTGAATTCTCACAATTGAATTATATTTTCCTAGTTTACACATGCTCATAAGCATATCCATTGCATGTGTGATCAAATCACAACTGATAGCCAAAATGTCCCTTTCACCTATTATCTCAACTGGGTCTCCACTGGATCTGACATGCATGTAGTTAACCGTGGTGAATCGTCAGTTGCATGTGAGTTCACTGATTTACTGAACTCTCACTAGTGCATATTTAGTTACAACTAGTACAACTGATCTTAACTCACTTAACTACACTTATAATTTTTTTACAAATCCAACTCACTCAGTTATGAATGAAATAATATATTAATATTTATTGTCCAATTTATTTAAGGGAAAAGTAAATTAGACACATGTTTCTCGTTGACTTTTCAACATATTTCTATGGTTTTGATAATGGAGTTATCAGTTTCTTTTGTAAATAATTCTACCCATGATTCTTATTTTTGTTCAATAAATATATCATATTTATCTTCATCATTTATTCCTTCTATTTTTATATTATTAGGGTATTGATTCTGCAGAAAATTTGAAATGAAGTTGTCCTCATCAATTGGACTATTTGACAAGGTTGTACTAATGGTACAAATTGAGTAAATAGAGGTATGAATCAGATCCTATTCCTCTTCTTATACCCACATTGTAAATTTTTCTGTAATTAGTGGTTGAGCAGGAGGGTAAAGAACAATTTGTTTTTGGGATTGCCCATTAGTAATGGTCTTGTTCCCTTCTCTATAGTTTATGTATGCATATATTGTGGCTAGCCAAGGTCTTCCCAAGATGAGAGGATACCTATTGAATCTAGACTTGGGTTGGAGAACTAGGAAATTAGTGGGGTATTCCCAAGAATCAATGAATATTATTCTATCTTCTAGCATTCTCTCAGGTTTCAATATGGACCTATCTGCAAGTTCAAGCGTTGTGGAAGTATGTCTTAAGGATCCTTGAAGGTTTAGTATCAATATTGTATCCTTGGAAATGAAAATTATTGTTTCCCTAAGTCTATCAAAGTATGTTGGTTCAATTTGTTATTAATATGCACACACACTATTGGGCTACCTGGATCCAAATATTTAGGAAGAACTATCATCCCAAGCATGAGATATGCTAGTTGTCCTATGCCATTGATTGTAGGGGTGTCTTTTTTCTTCCTCCCAGGATTATTTATACATTTTTCTTTGATGAGTATTTTATACATAGGTACATCCTTGATAGCTATAAACAGGGTTATTAACACACATGATTTTGAGTTCTCCAAGGAGTTATTTTTCTTCAGGTGTGTGTGTTTTCTTCGTATTCAACCTTTCAAGGTAAGGTGGAGCTCGTGGTTGAGGTAAGGAGGTGTTTTATTTTTCATGCTATGAATATTTTGTAGGCTAGGGGGTTGGAGGAACCTTTAGGACTTTTCCTGATCTAAGGTTGATTTTCTAAACATATAGGGATTAGGTTTGATTTGTGGCCTGATTATTATATACAAGTTGAACCTGCTTGTTATTTGGATTGGGAACAAATTGGGTAACTAATTGAGGTTGTTTTGGAGGGTAACTATTGTGGATATTTCTATTTGGATGAGAAGGAGGAGAAGGAATCAATGTTTGTTGTTGAAAATTTTGGGCCCTCCATCCTTGTGGAGGATGAGTCCATTGAGGGTTTTTAGCTTGAGGTAAGTTATGAAATGGTTGATATGGAGAAGGAATGATTTGGCCTTGGTATTGTAATTGATTATGCATTCTCCAAAAGGGTTGGTTAGGATTATACTGATATTTAGTAGGAATTTGTGCATTATATCCACCAAAATACTAAGGAGGATTATAACTCATACCTGATTGGAAGGGTCTTGGTCCTCCTGGTCGTTTTTGGTTGATGAAGCATATTTACTCTATATTTTCCTCTGGATCTTTGGAAGGTAGATTTTAAACCTGGAAAGAATGGAATTTGTAATTTTCATGAGACACTTCATAAATTTCTCAAACCTATATGATGTTAAGTGTGCATTCATTCCTAGGATGCCTTTTGGTTCATCTAGGGAAAAATATAGCTAGTGCCCTTTATGCTTATTCATGTTTCTTTTTTATTTGCAAGGCATCTATTTTCATAACTAATGAATGCAAAATGTCAATATTCATATCTTATAATAATCATCCTATCTCCTATTTTATAATAATTGAAGGGTTATAAGATTGTGTTATTGTTCCTTTACCATTTCTACCTTTCTTTCTGGAAGATCTAGAGTGGTTCTTGAAGATTTTATTAATGCATCCATAATCCATCTAGTAAATATCTCCATTTGATAGGATATTCAATGTTTCCATAATTTCTTCCCTTACTCCTTTGAGTAAGACTAGTTTTAGTGAATCTTCATCCAGTGTGCAGTTGTGGGCTCTTTTGTAACTTGGTTGAAATATTTCCTCAAAATATTCTAAGGATCCATCCACTACTTCGATCATCCAAAATATTTCATCTCTTGTATCCCTTACTCTTCAATAGTTCTTATACTTCTTTCTAAAGGTTTTCTTCTTTTGGTTCCAGCTTGTAATGTTGTTTCCTTATAAGATCAACAACCATCTTAGAGATGAGTCCTTTAGAGTAGAGGGAAAGAGATGGATAATTTTCTCATCTAAGGTATAATCACAGGTTTTTCACACCTACAAATTCAAACAAAAAGGTCTCAATATCCTATGAGATAAGGCCATGGAAGTGGGGTAGGGCACACAGATTAATGTTTTTCATTTTGGTTTCTCCATTGGTTTCCCGTATAGGAAAATAAAATACATCTTCCTTATCTTCCTCACCAACCATTGTATGATGATATAGATATTGGCCTCCCTTTGATATATTTTCAAATTACCTTGCTCCTCTTTCTAAGAAATCTTCAAGAGTTTCTTCTATAAAATGTGTTTCACAGCCAGCTTCTTGATGTTCTTGATTTCTTGGACCTGTTTCTATGGTGGTAGATTTAGATAATAATTTTCCTTTTATATCCCTAGGTTGATTCATTCATCTAGAATATTTGAAAACAAAGAAAATGAAACTAAATTGTTTTCCTTTCTAGAATGTATGAATGAGAAAGAAAATGAAAATTATGTATAGAGTTAATAACCTCCATGGAAATGATGCCAAAAATATGGTGGGCCTTGGAATAGTATCAATAATGCTACCACTTCCTTAGCTTGGTACTTTAATTATCAACTCGGAGTTTGTACAAAATTCTGAGGTACCATGCAAAATATATGAAAATTATACTTATTTTATTTTTATGCATCTATCTATTTATTAGTACTGATGATACCCTAGGTCTTACTCTGAGAACTTGATAAGGGGAATAACTCACTTGAGAAAACCAAAATTAGTGAACAGTAAAATTGCACCTTGTTGAAGTAAAATCACACTTTGTTAAAGGGAAAACCGGTCTAATTGGTGAAAGGAAAATCACACTTTTTCTGAAGGAAAACTAATCTAATTGCATAAAGGAAAATTGCACTTTTGTTGAAGGAAAACTAATCTAATTGCATAAAGAAAAATCACACTTTTATTGAAAGAAAACTAATCTAGATTCTGAAAATAATTTCTTCTAATTCCTTATGAAGTACCATATCCCGGTACCATCTCATTAACAATTAGTATCAACATAAATAAAGTGTAATGAATGAAATAAATTCTAGTCTAAATTGTGCTACAAGAACTAATTTGTTTTTATAGGAATTGTAATAATTTCTATAGGAATCCTATAGGACAACCAAGGAAGGTCTAAATAGCTTATTTAACCTTTCCTAGAACTACTAATATAATCAAATCATGTTATGATGTGAAAATAAAGTCATTGTCCTAGAAAATCATTCTTAACCAAACCCTATAAACCTGTAATAGCTTCTACATGAAGTAGAATGAAATCAAAGTTATAATAAAATTTGTTATGCACAACAGAACTATACTAAAAAATGACATGCTTGGATATATAACCCTATGTAAATAACTTGAAGGACAAATTGAAGAAAACCAACATAGAAAAGAAAGAAATACCCTATGGAAATAACTTGGATATATAACCCTTGGGCCCTCTTGAGTGGGCCCTACCCAAGCAGCACAAGGAACCTAAAAAGACTTAATAATATGAAAAGGAAAATGTCTTTATTGATCAATAACAAAAAATACATTTAGGGAGAAAATATCCAACTCTTCAATCCCTATAAGAAAAATAGAAAAACACAATACTCAATCTTTTCCCTCTTTGTTTCTCCTCCTTCAGGTATATTTATAAAACTAGAAAACTCGACCCTGCCCTTGAATCAAGCAGATATTGTGGGGATTTTATCCCCAGTGTTCCTTCCTTTAGAACCCTTGTCCTAACTTGATATATTTTGGATCCCTCAAGTCAAAGTTTGAATAGTGGCTATTAATCTCTTGGTAGAGAATATCGTGGTAGTTGGAGACACGATTCCTTGATTTTCTCTATGTGTTGAGATCTCCATCCATCTATGAGTAGTTCRACCTATGGAAGTTAGCCTACACATACACTTTTGTCATGAAGTTTAGGAAAAACATCAACATTACTCATCMTATCTCAAACTAAAAATCATTCATTAAATAAATTRTGRAACAACTATATTTGATATTAGACATGATCAAAAAGTGAGTTCTTAGGTACATAGTAGTCAAAAAAATGTCTTTGATGGGCCCTTTTGATAGTTATTATAAAGGCCCATCATTAGGTACAAGAAAATTAGTAGTGATATCCATATGAAACCATTAAGCATATAAAATGATATGAACCCCATTGGGACATGGATAGAAAATGATTAAGAGAGAAAATGAGGCTCAACTTTTATTCATTCCGGGTCTAGATAAGGGTTTGTTGGCCAACAAAGAGTCATGAAGGGTAGGCACTATAGAAAAAGTTATGATGTGTAAATGAGAAGGATAATTTTGCAACCTGGAGGGATTGAACTAGAGGCACAATGAAAACAAAAGTGATGGTTAATAATGACTCAATATCAAGATAATTTATTCCAAATGGGTTCCATCAAGAATTCCAAGAACCAATCACTTGCGGCTACTAATTCTCCAAAGAGCAGTGGAAAAGACAAGAAAAAAGGAACAGGTAAATTTCATGAATCGAAGAAGGAGTGATCTGCACAATCTTTAGATAACTCTTCTGAGCCTAAGGATAAGAAGAAGAAGGAAATAAAACTTTCTAAATATTGTTCCAAATGTTTTCATCCCAAATAAAATTGCATGAGGAAGACTATTGATGAGATGGCTAAGCAATTGCAACAACACAATCTCACGATGCCTGAAAATGCAAAGAAGAAAGATGATAACAGAACGGGAGGGAGAGCACGAGATGGTCATGCTTTAATGGCTGTCACATACACTCCATAATATTGGATCCTTGATTCAGGTGCATCGAACCATATGGCTTCATCAAAAGATGAATTTTCCTCCATCGAAGAAAGCACCAGATCCCCAATTTACTTGGGAGATGCCACACCCGCAAAGGTGTGCAGAGAAGGAATTGTTGATCTTGAAGGGGGATGCTTCAAAAATGTGCTTCATGTTCCCTCTCTGTCCACAAATATTCTCTTGATATATCATATCACTCATTCCATCTCTGGAAGGAAGGTGGATTTCACTCTAGACTCCGCAGTGATTACCCACATTTCCATAGGCTCACAGCTTGCACATGGAATTGCAGATCATGGTTCTCATTTGTATATCTTCTCCCACTTTGTTCCTAAATATATTAGCACTGTATTTATGTCACAATATAATTATATCATAAGATTATGGAATGAAATATTTTTCCATCTAAAATATAATTACTTGCATCAACTCAACAAGGAAAACATGGTAGAAGGATTGCCAACTATTAAATTCAGAAGTGGTGTGTGTCAAGGATGCATTCTTGGCAAGCATCCAGAGAAACAGTTTGACAAAGGGAAGGCACAGAGAGTTTATTCACCTCCTGGGATGATTCACAGTGACATCATAGGCCCATTCCCACATCCTTCAATCAGTAAGGCTCGATATGTACTCACTTTCATAGATGATTTCTCTTGCTTTACTTGGGTATTTTTTTTGAAATTAAAATCAAAAGTATTTGAATGCCTTATAGAATTTAAAGCACTTGTTGAGAATGAGTCTGGGTGTAAGGTTAAGATACTCCGTACTGATAATGGGGGGTAGTATGTCAACACATATTTGCAACAACTTTGTATTGATGTAGGTATACAACTACAACACACAGTGCCATATACACCACAACAGAACAGTGTTGCGGAGAGGAAAAACCAATCCTTAAAAGAGATCACCAATTGTATGCTACAGTTGAAATAATTAGCTCCCAAGATATGGGATGAAGCTATTAATTGTGCAGCATACATTCAGAACTTATTTCCTCACAAATCACTCAAAGGCGCCACTCCTTTTGAATGTTGGACCGGTAAGAAACCAAAAGTGTTGCACTTTCATATTTTTGGTTCACGAGCATGGGCTCACATTCTGACAGATAAGAGGAAGGATTTGGAGCCTCAAAGTGTTGAATGCATATTTTTTGGATATCCTAAATATTTCAAAGGATATATATTTCTGGACTCTCACAATGAAAAGTTCATTCTAGCTCGAAGTGTGAAGTTTGAAGAAGAATCACTACATGATTTTTCAGAAGACCCTGCCGAGGAATCGCTTGTTGTCACTGATGAGGAGGATTCAGAAACTTCTTCGAGAACTTCATAGTAGCCATAAGAGAATAATTTTGGGTATGATACAGAGGATGAGTATTAGTTCATGGCTTCTCCAACGCAGTTTCCAACTTGTGCAGAGAAAACCCTGCAAGATGCGAGTGAACTAGTCGGTGATCCTGTAGATACAAGAAGAACTAGATCACATTTTTTTGGGGCTCCTCAAGCCCTGGCTGCCACAGAAACTTTTATTCCCATACATTGATATATTTCACTTGGTTCATATTCACAGTCACACTCTAAGGCTGCTAGAAACCCACTTTGGGAGGCTGCCATGGATGAAGAGTACTCTGCTCTTATGGACAACAACACATGGGACTTGGTTCCACTTCCAAAAGGAAGAAAGCTTGTTTGATGCCGATGGATATATCGAAAAAATATTTTTGCATATGGTGAGATCAAAAAGTACAAATCTTGACTTGTCTCAAAAGGATACTCATAGGTACATGGCATAGACTACACAGAGACATTTGCACCTATTGCAAAAATGGACTCCATTTGACTAGTTTTGGCCATTGTTGCTTCTTGCAGATGGGAAGTTCATCACATGCATTACATCCGCGAGCTGATCCATGACAGAGTCATTTCACTGTAGTACTTCCCAATAGAGTAGTAGGTTGCATACATCTTCACCAAGTTATTCACTGAAAAGAAATTTTCAGAACTAAGAGCTATGCTTGGAGTGGTGGAGACAACTGAGTAGGTCACTTTTTGGCCACTCAGCATTTTTTTTTCCTCTTTTTGGGGGTTTTTTTTCCCATGAGTTTTTCCCTCTTTCCTATTTTCATGAGGAGTTATTTTATGTAATGAGTATCTAAAATGGCCAAGTTGTCGGGACTCAATTTTGTTTTATCATTACAGTATGGCTTAAGGGGGGGTGTTGGAGCATAACCCTAACTTACATTAGTTTATACCTAGATTATACTCCTAGATATTGGTCAATACATTAATTTACACTTTATTTCACCTAATTTGGCCACATAGAGAAGAAGGGCGCCTCATCCCTAGATTTTAGGGAAAACTGCTAATTTTAGATCAAGACTCAACTCTCGGTTCTTGATTTTCTTGATTTATTCATGATTTATTCCAACTCCCCAATGAAGAAACTCATCTATTATTGGGGAATGCACACCTCCTCTTTGAGTGAGATATTTATTCCTTAATTAATGATTTTTTCCATTACTATTATTAGTAACTACTATTTCGGGTCAGTTAAGTGAGTTGCAACCGCTTCTCTTGTCAGTTAAGTGAGATTAAGTGAGCTAATGCAAATCAATTGACTCTTGTGGACATTAATGAGTGTGTGACATGTATATTTATTGGTCTAGGTCGAACTATGTGGTCTCCCTTAGCTTATGACACCTATTTTAGTTATTTCTAGCTTTTTTTTACTAGAATTTCTATGTTGGAAATTCTATATATTCACCTCCTCTCTTCTTTTTGAAGATGGTTGCTCATGTATATTCATTTTTTATTAATATAATTCTCTGATTTATGGAGAAAAAACTTTCTCTCATCTCTTGAATATCAGCAAATTGCATGTGTTCAATTTAACTAGAATTCTAGATCTATTGGGGTTTCTACAAGAATTCTACAACTCCTTGAGGTGCATTTATACGTTTTACAAATAACCTCTCTCATTAAACTTAGGGGATTCTATACGTTTTTGTTACAACCACTTTACCATTTCATTAATTGAATTGTAACTAACTAGGGGATTATTGGCCATTCTTTGGGGCATCTAACTTAATGAGGCCATAACTCCTCAACCATGAGCAACCACATGGAATACCACCTATCACTATAAATAGCATGACGAGGACTATGCATCCATGAGTGAGTTACCTAAATTTACACCATCATTCATGACATTTTTCCTTGACCAACTACAAGTTTCATAACCATAACTTTGGGGCTATCGTACTTCTTCAAGGGTTGACATCAATGAAAACCAATATTTCAACAAGTGCCAAGATGTCTAGAGAACTAATGTATGTAACCTATTGGTATCAACATTGATGTTCCTATTATGAGGGCCAAGTGGATCCGATTATCATATGAAAATATAGAACCAAACATGATAGGAATTGAACTGAATCAACCCACAAGATAAAATAAAAATCACTCACATCACACACCTATGTAAAAGGCACTATCAATATTGACATTTTACGCTAAGTAATACCCATGACTAAGTTCATGCCAAAGATCCCTATCACTATCAATGAACTCATGGTAATTTTTTAGCATCATATGGAAAACCATGTTTAGGCCATGCCACATATAATTGAATTTCCACATTCCTAAATATTCATGATTCTAGTAGAAAACTAGAAACACATCATTGTCACAAAATACATGAGGAAAAACATAGTCAACAGTCTCATGAGATATTGCAACTTATTGATGGTGTCCATAAAGACATGGAAAAGGTACAAGACACTCATCTTTGATATGGTTTGAAGTGAAGAATTCGGTGAAAATTTATGAAAGAGGAATTTGAGACTTAGATTGGTCAAGACTTAACACTTTAGTGGATGACTTAAGAAGTTCCCCCTATCCTGAATCAATATTTTTGTTTTAAACCACCAACTATTACATTTTGTGGAAAAATGATTATTGGTGATGCACATATTCCCATAGGTTATAAACCATAGACATAAACTCTAGGATGGCCTTATCCTAAGGAATATTAATATCCAGGAAATCATGAGAACTATGAGAATTTACAGCCCAAATGGGTAAGGTTTACTGATCATATTCTATATTAGGATGTATTTTCTAACTAGTGTCAACAGATGCCAAGTGGATAACCTGACAGGAAATCTCGACTACAATAAGTGGCATGATAGCTCCAAATGATTCAACTTTAGAATTACTAAGCACCATCCAAGCATCTAAGGACCCTTGTGATTCAATGGTGGTTGAATATATCATGCAAATAGGATCCAGGACCCTTATGATTCAATGGTGGTCGAAGAGATCATACAAATAGGAGCCAGGACCCTTATGAATCAATGGTGGTCGAAGAGATCATACAAATAGGAGCCATATTGGGTGTCATGAGTGGAAGTGGTAGGGTAATTGTACTTATCAGTGATGAATCCTTGAACATCCCCACACCAACACTATCATAAGTGACGGGCCTCAATTTTGGAATTATGTTTGTACATTTTTTAATATCCTTCACACCCTCTTGGCCTACCTTTTCCAACACTTTTCATCATTTTTGTGCTTTAAATTACTTTTGGAAAAATCTATTCATTATATTATATTTTGTCACTTTTTGTTGACTACTAGGTAATAATTAAAGTCATTTATATACTTAACATGAATTGGAAGTTATTACAATTATCTTATAGCACATGCTAGATAGAAGTCCTACAACAAAACTATGACTAAGTTGCGGGAAGGCTACATAAGTTCTATAGCCAACTGCGGGAACCCTACAGCACATTCGTATCCCAAATTTAGTGGGACTAGAGGAAAATGTTGTTGTCAACAAACACAAACCAAGGGGGACATGACTCCAACTGCTTAAAAAGGAGATCAAAGAAACATGGTTAATGATGAAAGGACCATGACATACACTCAAAGCCTATGCTGAATATTGTTAAGGTGAGATATGGGTTCCAAAGTATACACAATTTTCCTAAACCTATACATTTAGATATCTAGCCCATGTGCATTCTTATGTATGGCCAAGTCATAGGTTAACTGATTCAAATAAGGTTGAACCTAGTTTGGAAAAAGGTGAAAGGTTCTTGTTATAGGTCGCTTGTGTAATAGTTAGGTATCTTAGTTTAGTTAAGGAGAGGAGAGGCCATTATATAAAGAGAAAGCCACCATAGCTAAAAACAATGAAAAATTGTTATTGCAACATTATCTATGTAATTTTATCTTGATCTAAATTGGATCATTATACTATTTTTCATATATATCAATGCTTTCAAATTGGAAACAATTGGAGAAATTAGATTGCAAGGCCATTTTAGTGGCAGGTCACATTTTGGAAAATTGGGGTTTGAAGCCTTCTGGGACCATTTTGAGGCATCAAATTGCATTTTTGGGGGGTTTAAAATTTCCCAATGCAGCTAGGAACTCAAGATGTTATTATACACATTGAGAGATCCAAATGGTGAAAAACATGCATCAATTGAAGTTCATATGCAAAAATTATTCCTCTCGCAATTTGACCCACTATGTTGACCACCATGGTACAAGAGGATTCCATGTCATCCCTCGTTACTCACACATATGGGGCTAGAAACATATGTAATTTCAAGAATATTCTAGAAGGTCCAAAACCCTATTAAAATTTAGGGTTGAAGAAGTCAAAAAACTACCCCTAGATGGCTATTGGGTGATGTTAAATACCATGCCACTAGGAGGAGAAGGGGTTCCATTCTATGTTATTGTATTTTGTTCCATTACAAAGTAGAACAACTAGAAGTGGGAAATTAGAGAACATAATAGAGGGGGTTAATTTTATGTAGTATCCTAACAAGCCATAGGTCTCAGGTAACTCCATATAGACTTCCTTCTCCTTTGTACTTGCATTATTTCCATACCAAACAAAAGAGAGTAGGGAAGCCTCACCTTCTAGCTGGGTTTTCTCCTGTAAGCATTTCCCAGAGAAAATATTTGTGTTATTTTTTGGATGGTGTGTGATTGTATTTTACTATTCTCTATTTTATGCATTCTATAAATTTTATGCATAAGCAAAAAATCAATGACTAAATATTCTAGAATCTTAAGGAATTTAACCTTCATAGTGTAGATTTCATTTTTATTTATCAGATATGTTGTGACAAAATGTTCGAGTGGAACATACACAATAGCTTATAGATCATATCTTCAATTAATAAAAAGACTTCTTGGGCTTGCTTCTATTGTTTTTTATGTGAATGTGGACTTAATTTCATAGCCTCTATAGTTTTATTTTAGTGCCTTGTCCAAAGAGGCAGACCCCCCTACTAGGACAGGTATTATTGTAACAATTAGTAGATTTCGTAGAGTAGTTCACAATTTATTTGAGATCATGGTTAGTACATTATCGCTATAATTTATAGTCATTATAATTATCTATTGGTGTCTGGTTGAGTTTTTAATCTGTATAAGAAATATCTCACTCAACATTTCATATTCAACAAACCTTAGTAATAATTTGTTTTGTTGGATAAAACACGTGATTGGTCTTCTTATAGCATGCTTTCTTTGTAAGGTTAATGTGACTCTTTCATATCTTGTAAGGTGTGCCATTTTGCATAGTAAGGTTTATTGATTCTCAAAAATTGTGTACGCTCTATGTGATCATAGATAGAAATCGCAAATCCATTTAATGAACTTAACATGATTATAATTAGAGTATCAATATTTGATCATTTGGAAATGTTGTATCATTTATTTTCCTGCAAGCATGATTTATTTATGTTAGAATGATTTCCTTTCCTACAATTATGATATTATATTTAGAGCAAGTGATTTCAATTTATGCAAGTGGAGTGATTTCAATTACTTCAAGTGTGATGGATTTCAATTCTTGCAATTGTGAATGATTTCAAATTCCTACAAGTGTGATTTTAGTTGTTCTATGAGTGATTTCAATTCTTGCAATTGTTTATTTCCATCAATATCTGATTCCTATGAACTTCCTCTTATTGCCATTGCCACTTTTGAATTCATTTATGCTCTCTTCATAATTGTCATAACTACAACTACAAAACTATATCATTGTAAGAAATTTTGTAACGTGCATATATAGTGCATGATATTTTTCAAGTTCTATACAATTCTTAGATTCATAATTAAATGCACAGATCTTCTCTTTACCCATCTAATTAATTAGAAATACAATTAGAAGGCCCCTCATTTTTGGCATCATTGATAGGGAACTATCAAAGGCATAGTAACATTATTGCATTGGCTTAGTAGGAAAAATATATCAGGTCATAAAAAAAATGGGGTAAAGATCTCATAAGACTTAGTAAGATGCAATTTGTTACAGATATAAATATGTTGTAACCCTCTTTCCTTACTAGATATGAATGTATATACTCTTTTGATTGAGTATTTTCATAGACTATAATCTTGTTGTTTTCATGAGAAGAACTAGAGATCCTCAAGGTATATTCAATACCTCTGTTAAAAATAACAAGGATAGGAAATGTGTAGGGAAATCAGCCAAAGGATATAGTTTATCGAACATCAACTATAAAGAACCTATAGAAATCTCTTCACCCAAAAAGGAAAACTATGACACGATTTGCAAAATCCAATCAGTCAGTTGGCTTGGCAGCAGAAGCTTCTTCTTCATTAGAGGAAACAATTTTTTTTCCAATGAAAATTTAGCCAACATAGAGGGACCTTTCAGTGGGCATCTTGATATAAATCAAAATATAGACATTATTCAAGATCTGGTAGAATTACCCTCTTCCAAAGAATTGACTAACCAAATATTTTCACACAAAATGGCAGAAGGAGAGGGAAGAATTGTCAAGGAAGAAATACATACATTTGAATTCTCGATTAGAAATTTTGGGGGGGTAACAAAAATGAAGAATAGTTTCCCTTCATCCCTGCCAAACTTAAATGGAATGGAAAACAAAGACCCATATAGATTCGTCTTCATATTTGATGTCCTTTGTAGGAGCTATGATTATGTTTCTTGATGATGGAGAATCGTCATCGTCAATTAATGAGGCAGGTGGAGGATGACTCAGCATCTAGTGCAATGCACTAAATTGGTTTGGATTCCAAGGAGGGCATGTCACTTTAATTTTTGAAAAGAATTGTAATTAAAGATACCATAAGATCTTGATGCTTGAGCCATCGTATGTGCTCCACTAGATTGTATTTTCCTTTAATGTTTGTAGGATGTACAACTTTGAGTGCCTACTCATATATAGATTGTAATATCTCATTTATTGTAATAAGACTTAGTGGTAGGATGATTTAATTATGATATGAAAGAACTAGGATGGTCTGGACGGAAGGATTAATAAGCCCCCTCATGCATAAATAAATGTAATATATGCCCAAATGAAGTTGTTGTCATTGGTGTTGTTGAAAGGTTGTTGTTAGTTGTTTTTTTTGTTGTATTGAGAAAAGAAGTTGAGATATACAGAGAGTTGTTGAACTCCTTGTAAATATTTGTTGAAGGAATATAGAAGAAGAGAGAATTGCCTTCATATTTTTGAGCTTGCTTGTCTCTGAGTAATTGGGTAAATGTTGTGCTATTAGTATTTGTGTTTGATGCGTGTGTATGCAGATAAATGACTTGTTGAATCAATCCTTAATGTTTATTTAAGTTTCAATTGTTTCTCTTTTGAAATCTCGGTGCAAGGAGTGCATAGTGCCCACGCAAGGAGTGCAAAAACTGAATTGTTATAGCTTCATAAGCTCAGGATTGATTTCATAAGTTTATGCAGAGAAAGTGCAAGGAGTGAGTCTATACTCATAGGAGTATAAAATCTCAAGAGAGGAGACTGGTGCAAAGCATGCACAAATTCAAAACTTTTTTAATGTGTTGAAGAAGCTTAGAGGAGAGGTAGTGCAAGGTGTGCGCAGGAGACTTATTTAAGTCCCAAGACAAGGAGGGAAGTGCAAAGTGTGCGCTAAGGGTTGATTCGTTCAATAGAAAATATCAGGAGGGAAGTGCAAGGTGTGTTCCTGAGTCTAAGTTCTTCACGCGAAAAGATTAAGGAAGAGAAAAGTTTCTTTTTTCTGAGGTGGATGAACAAGATCTGTTTGGGAGAAGATAAAATCCCTCAGCTTTGTTGGATCTAGGAAAGAAGCATGTGATATAATCCTTTAGTCCTTTCTACTTCGTTGATCCAACAATTTTTAAGTGTTTATTGCAATAGAGGTAAAATCCCCGAAGGTTGGAAGCCTCGGAGTGAATCTACATCATAGATCACAAGGAGAATCACGAGTCATCGGATCACTGAGTGGTTCGGTGATTCGGGACTCTGGGAAAATTTGATTTTTGTTTGCACAAATTGAAAATTCCCCTAAGTCTTGAAGGCTGAAGTAAATCCAGGTCGTTCATTATCTAGGACACATGGACCATGGATCCCTAGCCTTCGCCACTTTGACATTCAACGTTTCAGGAGCCTAGTGGTGAATAGGAGCTAAAACTCCTGAAGCCTAAAGTTTCGAATTGCTAGTCCGGGAATTCTCCAATTTGGAGTTCGTAATATTTGGAAGGTGTTGTGGTTATAACCTCCGAAGCCCAAATCTTAAGAGAATCGAAGTTGCCACTTTCAAAATCTTAAGCCTTAGGTTTTGGCACGAGGTCACGTGAAGACTCCGCTAGAGTAGAAAGACCCTCATGAACCCAAATTGTTGTGCAGGGAAAGGAGAGAAGGACATGTGGAAATAAATCAAAGGGTTATTTGGGGACGCGAGAGCTAATTTGGCTCATGTGTAAACTGATCCTAGACTGGGAGGTCATGCAAGCCCCTGTATGAGGGGAGGGGTTTTGCATCAAGTGGTATCAGAGCACATAAAATATTTTTTCTGATACCATCAAGTGGTATCAGAGCAGGAATAAGCTCTATGAAAAGGAAAATTTAGAAACCATGCCAACAAGGAGACACATAGAGAGACTTGTGGTCAATGCAACCATGGAGGAAGAAATGAGACAACTTTGTGAGAGGTTGGACACCATGGAAACATCACAAAGGCAATCACCATAGACTAGTGATGTCAGCGAAGTTGAAAGTGAAGAAGTAGAAGAAGAACAAGCAGTTGTAGGAGAACAAGCAACAAAGGAGCGATTATTGAGAGCTATTGTCAAGTTGGGAAACACAGAAAAAATGGAAGTACCAATGTATGAAGGTAATTTGAATGTAGAATAATTTCTTGACTAGATAAGTTCTTTAGACAAGTACTTTGACTATGAGGAGATTGATGATTAGAACAAGGTAAATCATGCAGTGACCAGATTAAAGGGACATGCATCTTTATGGTGGGATGAGTTGCAAGATGACAGAAGGAGGAAAGGTAAGTCCAAGATTAAGAATTGGCATAGAATGGTAGCTAATATTAAGGATAAATTCATACCCAAGGATTATCAGTTGAATTTGTTCATAAATTTGCAGAATCTGAGACAGAAAGGTTTTTTTATGAAAGAGTATACTGAAGAGTTTTATAAGATGAATATAATGACAGAACACAAGGAGAATAATGAAGAGAAATTTTCTAGGTATATAAATGGATTGAGGTATGAAATCCAGGATGCGATTAGTATGATTACAATGAGGATGGTAGAATATTCCTATCATGTAGCCCTAAAGGAAGAAGAAAAAACTGACAAGGAATCAGAGTCAGGGGAACATGGGAAAGAGTCCTAACAAAGGAAGAGTAACCACCAAAGAAACATTCCAAAAATTCAAGGGAGAAGCTGGAGGATTTAACAATCATATAGAGAGAGGAGGAATTTCTAAAGGAGGATACTCTAGAGGAATAAATCCTTTTCCAAGAGGTAGAGGAAGAGGCATAGGAGGAGAAGTGAAGTGTTATGCTTGTGGGAAAACATGGCACATGTCTTGGACTGTCCTGAAAGGAAGAATGAAAGAGTAAAAGAAGCTCACATTTATGAGGTGCAATAGAGGAATGTGGATATAGAGATGAAAGAAGAGGCATATGAAGAAGGAATATCCCTCATGATGAGGAAATATTGCGTAAATCTAGAAAAATAGGTACAAGAACTAGTTCATAAAAACAGTCTGTTCAAAAATTCTTGCAAAACAAAAGACAGAGTATACAAGGTGATCATAGGCAGTGGAAGTATTGGAAACTTGGTATCCATGGAGATGGTGGAAAAGTTAAATTTGGAGATGAAATCACATCCGAGTCCGTACATGGTGGCATGGTTGCAGAAAGGACATCAAGTCATGGTAAGTCAACAGTGTAAAGTTGAGTTTAAGATAGGTAGTTACAAAGATGAAGTTTTATGTGATGTCATACCTATGGATGTTTTTCATGTTCTGTTGGGGAGACTGTGGAAATATGATAGGAATGTCATACATGATGGGAAGAAGAATAGTTATACTCTTGAGAAAAATGGGTGTAAGGATGTGTTGCTGCCAATAAAATATAAAGGGGTTAAAGAGGAGGCTAGTCCTAGTATACTTCTCATGAGTGGGAAGGAGCTCTTGAAAGAAGTCAAGAAAGACCAGGAAATGTAGTTTTTTTTATAGGTAAGCCAAGATTCATCCTTACAAGAAATTATATGAATGATTTGCATGTGAAAGTTCAAGAGTTATTGGATGAATTTGTTGACATTGTGGTGGATGAGCTACCCCATGCTTTACCTCCCATCAGGAGTATCAGTCACCATATTGAACTTATTCTGGGAGAAAGTTTTTCAAACAAATAAGCATACAAATTGACCCCTCAAGATAATCAAGAGGTTAAGGAGAAGGTCCAAGATTTGTTGGATAAAGGTTTGATCAAAGAGAGATTAAGCCCGTGTGTAGTACCAACTGTGTTGAGTCCAAAGAAATATGGAGGTTGGAGACTATGCATAGATTCTAGAGCCATCAACAAGATAACCACCATGTGTAGATTTACTTTAAATGGAATGGGTGATTTCATGGATTGTTTGAGTGGATCTAGTTATTTTTCCAAGATAGACTTGAAAGAGTGGTTATCATCATATAAGAATGAGAGAGGGAGATGAATGAAAAAAAACATTCAAGAAAAATGAAGGATTGTACCCTGAGTGAATCAAGTTGTGGGATGTTCTAAGTATGGATTTTGTTCTGGGATTGCCAAGAAACTAGAGGGTAAATGATTCAATATTTGTGGTGGTTGACAGATTTTTAAAGATGGTACATTTTATACCATGTCACAAAACCAGTGATGCAACCCACATAGTGATTTTTATTTTCAAGGAGATTTTGATATTGCATGGGTTGCCTAGGAGTATAGTCTCATACAAAGATACCAAATTCATGGGACACTTTTGGAGGAATGTATGGAAAAGGTTGGGAAAAAAATTGTCTTTTTGTTCAGTGTATGACCCTTGGAAAGATGGACAGACTGAGGTAGTGAATTGAAGCTTAGGGAATCTGTTAAGGAGTTTGGTAACTGAACATAACAGTCAGTGGAATCAATTTTTGCCTCAAGCGGAGTTTGCATATAACGACTCACCAAAAAAAAGTACTGGTAAGATCCCATGCCAAATAGTATATGGAGTTCATCTAAGAGGAATTTTAGAATTGAGAGATTTGGGACAGACCGAATTTTGGAGTGCAGGAGTAGATTATTCTTCTACAGAGATGAAAAATTTGCATGATCAAATCAAAAGAAAGCTATATGATCACAACTAGAGATACGATAACAAAGTAGACCAAAGAAGAAAAGAGGTGAATTTTGAAATCAGAGATCAAGTCTTGGCACACCCGAGGAAGGAAAGATTTCCAAGAGGGAAATATAATATGTTGAAGATGAAAAATATAGTCCCTTGTAAAATCCTTAAAAGAAATTCTACAAATGCTTAAGAGATTGAACTGCCAGACGACATTGTAATTTCACCAATATTTAATGTGTTAAACTTATACCCTTACAAAATGGCTGACATAGAATGGAAAAATGATTAATGGGAGGTTTAGTGGAAGCGACATATGCCCATAGTAGAGAAGTTGTAGATAGAAAATATTTTGGATTAGATAATTGCTAAGAAAACCAGGAGGAAACTTTACTATGAATATCTGGTTAAGTGGGAGAATCATCTAGCAGAAGATGCCAGTTGGATAACTGAAATTTATATCCAGAAGTGTAACACCCTGTTTCCCCCAGTTTGTAAAAATAACTGGACTGGCCAAGAACTATGGCAAACTCATAAATGTGAATATATGATTTAAATGGACCTTGAGGAAAAGGTCAATGAATGTGAATAACATTATGAATTTATATTGCAGGACTGTTGAGAGGGGATGTGCAGAAAAAGAGACCATGATGGCGGTGGAAGGCACCTGGAAAGGTGGAGTTAACTTCCACCGAGAATTAATACCATATTTGGACTCCACTGGCCCGGAGAACCAAAAGCGGCTCGCTGGCCCCGAATTAAATGTCTCACGGGCTGGTAGGTAGATGGTTTAATGAGGGATGGGAGGTGAACCACCCATTCGTAGAGACGTCAGGCCTGAACAGCGCGAGGGTAAGCGCGCCACACGCAACCTCGCAAGAGGATAAGGCATGGGGTAGAAGCGATTGGGGGGGCAGACATGAGGGGAGAACTCTAGCGATATGCAGAGTGAGTGATAGTAGAGAGGAAGGATTGAAACCTTCGCTCCTGGTCATTGGAAAATAGAGACGTAGTCTCACAGCATTGTGGTCTCAGCTCGGGGGTGGCTAGTGGTAAATCCACTGGGATTAACTAAGCCTATGGTTGGGTGGAAACGAGCACCCCTCTCAGCAGTTGCTTGACCCCTGGTGTTATTTCTGATAAGTGTTTTGCCTTTGGCATCTTGAAATATATATATACGTTTATTCTGATGATCATGCCCATAAGCTGTGTAACTGTGAATGATTTTATTGTAAGAATGTCTGTAGGATGTTTTGATCAATACTAGTAGATGCATGTTTATAATGGAAAGACTACGTCTAGCTTATGTTTTCATAAATCACTATTTATATGCTTACCAACCTAACTCAAACTGCGTATCTGATTCGTGGGAGAAAGGCACCATTATATAAATCAAGTAGTACCCTGAGTGAATCTCCCCATAGAGATACCTTCCTTGAAAATCCCATCAAGAACCGGGAAGGCGGTTGTGAAGGCGTAAGGCCTTAGTAACCCTACATGAGGAGGAACGATCCTCTTGAAAACCAAGATGGCAGTATAAGGATGAAGTATCGAATCGAGGAATGAGATTTCATCGAGAAATCTGTGGTCACTCATGACCGTTAGATTTGGTAAGAGGAAGATGGAAGGTTAAATACGTTATCCCTGATAGGTGTTCACCGATGGATGAGATTCCGTCGGGAAATCTGCGGACACATCCGACTGTTGGATTGGTAGGAGAAGGTAAGGTGTTAAAATGCCTTACCCCTTTGTTTTTTGTGTCTTCATGGGCAGCGAGGAAATCGGGATCGTAGATCTCCAAGGTCCATGAGAGTATATGGACCATGGATCTTTTCCACGTCCAAGGAGTCGTGGAAGAATGCATGGGTAGGAACCAATCTGAGCCATCAGATCTTGGCTAGAAAACCGGACAGCCATTGGATCTGTCCGGAGTTACCCGAGGGTTAAAAACCCCCGTGAATCAGGATTTTCCATGGTGGAAACCCTGGAATAGATCTGAGTCATCCGACTAACGGAGGCCACGTGTCAAGAGATCACCCATTTCGGGAAACTGGGAGTCAGGAAATCAAGATTCCTGTTGACAAGAGTTTGGGATTTTCCAAGGTGAAAACCCTGGGATAGATCTGAGTTGTCCAATTGAAAGAGGCCACGTGTCATAAGATCTCCCATTTCGGGAAATCAGGAATCACAAGATCGGGAGTCCTGGCGACAAGGGATTGGGACTTTCCGGGGTGGAAACCCCAGAGCAGTTGTGGACCATCTGATTGAAGGAGGTGACGTGTTGAGAGATTACCCATTTCAGGAAATCGGGGATCGGGGATTTGGGAGTTCTGTTGACAAAAACCCGGGCTCTTGCCTTGAAAAATCCCAACCCATAATGTCGAGACAATAGCATGTGGCTAATTCCTTATGAACGGACAAGATTCCTTCGAGAAATCTCAGGGTCCGTAACAACCGTCCAATGTGAGGAAGAGATGTCAGTTTTACGCTGGGGCACGAATGCAGATTAGAGTAAGTAGCAAGTAGATATGGATGGCCAGAGTCCATCTACCCAGAGCTACGACTGAGGATGCATTCTGAAGCCCCCTTTCCATTCTGCCTTTAATGGGGGGGGGGGGTCCGGAATTGGACGCGCAACTCTCGAATGGTCGAGATTAATTCATCATGATCAACAATGCTTAGGTGGATTCTGGACCCCCCTTGCCATTCTTCCTTTAATGGGGGGGGGTCCATAATAGTGTGGCGTGTGAAGTGGGGCCCCCTCCTGTCATTTTGACTACCGTGTCATGTTTCCCTCTCTGCCACCTTTATTTCACTTAACCGCATGATGGGGCCTGCTCTCATTGGCCATTCTCTACCCCTGTTGGGATTGGTTCCTATTAGCCATTTGCTAACCCTGTAGGGATTCGTCCCCATTGGCCAATCGCTAGCCCTGTCGGGGTTCGGTGGTTACCAAGTCAAATGACTCGACATCACTGTAGCATCGAGGCACGAAATATGAAAGAGGTATTGCGCTTATTCATACTGTGATCATGACCCACGACCACATGGGAGAGGGGAGAGAGAAAGAGCCATCTTACACTGGTCCTCCATGGATGTTTAGGGCTTCTGATTCAGCAGAAGACCAGAAAAATCTGATTTAGGTAGTGGGTATGTGACAAAGTGGCATCAGAGGATGGTTACAACACTTGGGCTGCTTTGGCTCAGGCACGAGCTACATAAGGAGATAGTGTCATTTACATTTTCCCCTTAAGAAGAAGGATTGCAGGATGAAACTGTAATCTGGGACGTGAAATTCGTTGTCCTATTTTAGTGTTACGATGGCTACCTACTAAAGTAGGTAGAGTCTCTTGCAATTGAGATGGATGATAGATAAGGATTAAGACCCAAATGAAAACCCCTGTTATATGGGTATACATATGATAATATGAATTTATGCGCAGGTTATAAAAATGTATTTAACTCTTGACTAATGACCAACGATTGTCTTTTCACTCAAGCGGACGATCAGTCGCGGGAATTTATAGACGCAGAGAATGGTGACTCCCCAAGATATGGGAGAAGGCTCCCGCAATAGAACGAAGAGTCTGACGAAAGAAGAGCAATGGGAACCCCTCCAAATCTAGCCGAGACTGTGAGGAGTCTCATGGTTGAATTGCAAAGCTGCAAGGCCGACAATGAAAGGATCATGAAAGAACAAGAAAAAAAACTGAAATTAATGCAGTGTTACTGCAGAGTTTATCCAACCTACAGTGACAAATGCAGCATGAACCCGAAGTGCAGAAACATGGTCGTATCAGTGGCCATATTGAGAGAAGCACCTCAAGAAAGGTCCACCCCAGAGGTAAAAGACCAGTGCCAGACGATTCCACTGAGAAGGAAGCTGGCGATTCAGAAGGCTCTTCCAACAGTAGGACCAGTTCCTATTCTCGAAGAAAACAGAAGAAGCAAAAGACTTCCAAAAGTCATAAATTTGAGGAATTCAGAAAGGCCAAACCTCCCTCCTTCGACGGTGAGATAAAGAAGGGAGAGGAAGCTGAGGCTTGGCTACTTGGACTGAAGAAATATTTCAGAGTCCATGATTTTTCAAATAATTTGAAGGCCCGAGTGGCCACTTTCAATCTAAATGGAAAATCTTCCATCTGGTGGGAAGATCTTAAGAACATGAAAGGGGTCTGCGAGGAGGACTTGTCTTGGAAACGGTTTGAGAAGTACTTTTGAAAGAAGTATTTTTCAGAAAAATACTTCGACGAGAAGGCTAAAGATTTTTATGAACTCTAACTGGGGAAACTCACTATAGAGGAATATGTCAACAAATTCCTCGACTTATTGAGATATGTACCCTACATCAAAGCAGAGAAGGCGAAGGTGAAACGCTTCATTAGTGGGCTACCCAAGGAATACTGGAACCGAATCGAATTCGACGAGCCAAAGACCTTAGAAGACACTATTCGAAAAGAAACATATTGTCATGAACAATATGGACATCGGGCAGAGTCTCGTGGAGACTGGAAACAAAAGGGTGGTTCAAGATTTCAGAAAAAGGGGATTAAATCCTCAGGATTTAAAAACTACATGAAGAACCCCAGAATGAACTATCCAGCCCGGAGTGTACTCCAACAGAACTATCCATCATCAAACGAAAATAAAACTTCTGGACCTATACCAGTAAAGACTAATAACCCAAAGAGAGAACCTCTAAAATGTTGGGGTTGCGGAGAAGAGCATCTCCTGATAAACTGTCCACACCGACAACAAAACAGTCGGAAAGTTTATAACATTTAGGAAGCTACCACAGTCAATGATGTGGTAAGGAGTGTGCCGTAGATTTATGCAACATTGGATAATAACCAAGCTGACCACCAAGCTTCAGTAGTGGAAATAGAAGGTATGATTTTCAACCATCTAGTGTCTGTTTTGATTGACCCTGGTTCAAATTTGAGTTATATAGCCCCTAAATCTATTGATAAGTGTAAGTTATAGCCACGAAAACAAACCAAGCCATGGTTGGTACAGTTAGCCACTGACACCAAAAGAAAGATAGTAGAGGTCATAACAGCCTGCCAATTAATGTTGGGTGAATTCCCCACCCAAGCAACCCTTAATGTATTACCCCTGGGTTCATACGATCTGTTGATTGGTATGGACTGGCAGGCTGCCCATAAAACCAGACTGAACTATTACCATAAAACCTTAGAATGTGTGAGAAAAGAAGGAAAAAGGATAACCCTTCAAGGGATCCGAAAACCGGTCTCAGTGAGACAAATATCATCCCTGCAAATGAGAAAGTATTGCCGAAAGGGATGTCCCCTATATGAAATACAGGTGTTGAAAACAATCGAAGGTGCTAAACCAAGCCCTGATGATCACCCTATCCTAAGAGAATACAGAGATGTGTTTTCGACAAAGGTACCGGGTCTACCTCCGAGAAGAGACATTGACTTCTCGATAGAGCTCGCACCAGGAGTGGTGTCGGTGTCTAGGACACCCTACCGGATGAGCACACCTGAGTTAGTTGAACTCAAATTGCAATTGAAAGAAATGATGGATAAGGGTTATATTCGACCCAGTGTGTCCCCATGGGGAGCACCAGTCTTGTTTGTGAAAAAGAAGGATGGCACCCTTAGACTGTGTATAGATTATAGACAACTCAATAAAGTAACCATAAAGAACAAGTACCCCTTGCCCAAGATCGATGATCTATTCGATCAGTTGGGAGGAGCGTCTATTTTCTCAAAGATTGACTTGAGTTCGGGGTATCATCAAGTCCGAATCAAGGGTGAAGACATCCATAAAACCTCTTTCCGGACACGGTATGGTCACTATGAGTTTGTGGTAGTGCCATTTGGGCTAACCAATGCCCCTACCACTTTCATGTGCTTAATGAACAATGTACATAGTAAATTTTTAGATAAATTTGTACTAGTTTTTATTGATGACATATTAATCTACTCTAAGAATAGAAAAGAACATGAAGAGCACCTTAGAATTGTGTTGCAAGTGCTAAGAGAGCATCAACTCTATGCTAAATTCAACAAATGTGACTTCTTTCAGAGGAAAATATATTACTTGGGACATGTTCTTTCTGAGGAAGGGGTAGCAGTAGATCCTGACAAGATCAAGTCTATCATGGAATGGCCTACCCCAAAGGATGTCTCAGACATTAGATCCTTTATGGGATTATTGGGATACTATAGGAGATTTATAAAAGGATTCTCCAAGATTGGTTGTCCAATCACTGCCCTCCAGAAGAAGGGGACAAAATTCCTGTGGACACAGCAATGTGAAGAAAGAGTTCAAACCTTGAAACATCTACTAACCCATGCACCTATGTTGAAAATCGCTGACCCATAATTTGACTTCCTTTTGTGCACAAATGCTTGTAAGGAAGGGCTCAGAGGAGTCCTTATGCAGGAAGGAAGTGTGATCTGCTATGAATCCCGAAAATTGAACGAACATGAGGTCAATTATGTGACTCGTGATTTAGAACTAGCTACCATAGTGCATGCCTTAAAAATGTGGAGGCATTACCTCTTGGGAAGAAAATTTGTACTTATGACAGATCACTCTAGATTATGGTATTTGTTTGATCAACCAAAGCTCAATGCTAGACAAGCTAGATGGATGGCCCTCCTTAGCAAATTTGATTTTGAAATCAAACACATTAAAGGGAAAGAAAATAGGGTGGTTGATGCCCTTAGCAGAAGCATGAAAACAATTCACCTGGCAGCGATGAGTACCTGCGAGACAGATGTCAAGAATAGAGTCAGAAATGCACAGGAGACAGATCCCTTCATTCAGACTGTGACCCTGTATCTACAGCAATAACCCACTGGAGTAAAATATGAAGGCTACCAGATGACCAAAGGAGGTCTGCTCACTTACAGAGATAGACTGTACATTCCAAATTGTGACGAATTGAAGAGGTTCATTATGGATGAACTACATAAAAGACCATACACTGGTCACCCAGGATACCAGAAAATGATCACTGCCACCCGGAAACAATTTTATTGGCCTGGATTGAAGAAAGACATAGACAAATATTTGGCTCAATACATAGAGTGCCAACATGTTAAATAAGAACATCAACACCCAACAAGACTATTACACCTTTTACCCATACCAGAATGGAAATGGGAAACCATCTCCATGGATTTTATCACTGGATTGCCAATTTCAACCAAACAGAATGATGCCATTATGGTGGTGGTGGATAAACTAAGCAAGTCTGCTCATTTCATCCCCATCAAATCAACCTGCAAGGCGATAGATATCGCCCAGATATTCATGAAAGAGGTATTTCAACTGCACGGTATGCCGAGAGAGATAATATCTGACAGAGACACAAAATTTACTTCCAATTTTTGGAAATCACTGATCGCTGGTTTAGAGACCAAATTGTTGTTTAGCACCGCCTATCACCCTCAAACCGATAGACAGACAGAAAGAGTGAATCAAATATTAGAGGATATGTTAAGGATGCATGTAATGCATCAACCCAGGAAATGGGAAGAATACCTGCCATTGGTAGAATTCGCCTACAACAACGGCTATCAAGCATCCTTAAAGATGAGTCCCTTTGAGGTCCTCTATGGTAGGCCGTGTAATACTCCAATCAGCTGGATTAATTCTGTAAATAGGATTTCTTTTGGACCCGACATGCTGAAAGAAATGGAACAACAAGTGACTCAGATAAAACAAAATCTGAAGATCGCTCAGAACCGACAGAAAATTTATGCTGATCAAAAGAGAACTCCAAGAGAGTTCAAAATGGGAGACCATCTATATCTCAGAATTAAGCCCAGAAGGAGTTCCCTGAAAATTGGAGCTTGTGCCAAGTTGGCACCCCGGTATTGTGGACCCTTTGAGGTTCTAGATAGAGGAGGACCTGTAGCCTATTGGCTAGCACTTCCTCCCACAGTAAAAGCACATAATGTTTTCCATGTTTCATTATTGAAGAAATATGTACATGAGTCTAATCATATAATTGATTGGTCTGTGATCCAGGTGGAACCGGAGGGATAATTTCTACCAAAACCCCAATGCATACTAGACAGAAAGGAAACCCCGCTCCGGAACAGAACCATTGCACAGGTCAAGGTGCAGTGGAAACATTTTGGCCCTTATGAGGCTACATGGGAAATGGAGGATGCCATGAGACAGGCATATCCGATTTTGTCTACTTCTATACATGCAATTCATGTTAATAGATGAGAACATCGAGGATGATGTTCCTTTTAAGGGGGAGGGAATTGTAACACCCTATTTCCCCCAATTTTTAAAAATAACTGGACTGGCCAAGAACTATGGCAAACTCATAAATTTGAATATGTGATGTAAATGGACCTTGAGGAAAAGGTCAATGAATGTGAATAACATTATGAATTTATACTGCAGGACTGTTGAGAGGGGATGTGCAGAAAAAGAGACCATGATGGCGGTGGAAGGCACCTGGAAAGGTGGCGTTAACTTCCACCGAGAATTAGTACTGTATTTGGACTCCATTGGCCCGGAGAACCAAAAGCGGCTCACTAGCCCCGAATTAAATGTCTCGTAGGCTAGTAGGTAGATGGTTTAATGAGGGATGGGAGGTGAACTACCCATCCATAGAGCCGTCAGGCCTGACCAACGCGAGGGTAATCGTTCCACACGCAACCTCGCAAGAGGATAAGGCATGGGGTAGAAGCGATTGGGGGGGTAGACGCGAGGGGAGAACTCTAGCGATATGCAGAGTGAGTGATAGCAGAGAAGAAGGATTTCAACCTTCGCTCCTGGTCACTAGAAAAAAAAGACGCAGTCTCATAGCATCGTGGTCTCAGCTCAGGGGTGGCTAGTGGTAAATCCGCTGGGAGTCGCTAAGCCTATGGTTGGGTGGAAACGAGCACCCCTCTCAGTAGTTGCTTGACCCCTAGTGTTATTTCTGATAAGTGTTTTGCCTCTGGCATCTTGAAATATATATATATACGTTTATTATAATGATCATGCCCATAAGCTGTGTAACTGTGAATGATTTTATTGTAAGAATGTATGTAGGATGTTTTGATCAATACTAGTAGATGCATGTTTATAATGGAAAGACAACGTCTGGCTTATGTTTTCATAAATCACTATTTATATGCTTACCGACCTAACTCAGACCATGTATCTGATTCGTGGGAGAAAGGCACCCTTATATACCTCAGGTAGTACCCTGGGTGAATCTCCCCATAGAGATACCTTCCTTGAAAAGACCATCAAGAAACAGGAAGGCGGTTGTGAAGGTGTAAGGCCTTAGTAACCCTGCATGAGGAGGAATGATCCTCTTGAAAACCGAGATGGAAGTATAAGGATGAAGTATCGAATCGAGGAACGAGATTTCATCGAGAAATTTGTGGTCACTCATGACCATTAGATTTGGTAAGAGGAAGCTGGAAGGTTAAATACCTTATCCCTGATAGGTGTTGACCGATGGATGATATTCTGTCGGGAAATCTGCGGACACACCCGACCGTTGGATTGGTAGGAGAAGGTAAGGTGTTAAAATGCCTTACCCCTTTGTTTTTTGTGTCTTCATGGGCAGTGAGGAATTCAGGATCGTAGATCTCCAAGTTCCATGAGAGTATCTGGACCGTGGATCTTTTCCACATCCAAGGAGTCATGGAAGAATGCATGGGTAGGAACCAATCTGAGCCGTCATATCTCGGCTGGAAAACCCGACAGTCGTTCGATCTGTTTGGAGTTACCCGAGGGTTAAAAACCCCCGTGAATCGGGATTTTTCATGGTGGAAACCCCGGAATAGATATGAGTCTTTTGACTAATGGAGGTCATGTGTCAAGAGATCACCCATTTCGGGAAATCGGGAGTCAGGAAATCGGGATTCCTGTTGACAAGAATTCGGGATTTTCCAAGTTGAAAACCCCGGGATAGATCTGAGCCGTTCGATTGACGGAGGCCACATGTCATAAGATCTCCCATTTGGGGAAATTGGGAATCACGAGATCGGGGGTCCTAGCGACAAGGGATCGGGACTTTCCGAGGTGGAAACCCCAGAGAAGTTGTGGACCGTCCGATTGAAGGAGGTGACGTGTTGAGAGATTACCTGTTTCGGGAAATTGGGGATCGGGGATTTAGGAGTTCCGTTGACAAAAACTCGGGCTCTTGCCTTGAAAAATCTCGACCCATAATGTCGAGACGATAACATGTGGCTAAGTCCCGATGAACGGACAATATTCCTTTGGGAAATCTCAGGGTCCGTAACGACCGTCCGATGTGAGGAAGAGATGCCAGTTTTATGCTCGGGCGCGAATTCGCATTAGGGTAAGTAGCGAGTAGATCTAGGCAGCCAGATTCCATCCGCC
>ML777470.1:1153835-1178509 GCA_009831015.1 Picea engelmannii | reverse complement strand
ATTGGACGCGCAACTCTCGAACGGTCGAGATTAATTCATCATGATCAACGACGCTCAGGTGGATTTCGGACCCCCCTTGCCATTCTAGCTTTAATGGGGGGGTGGGTGCGGAATAGTGTGGCGTGTGAAGTGGGGCCCCCTCCTGTCATGTCAACTACTGTGTCGTGTTTCCCTCTCTGCCACCTTTATTCCACTTAACCACGCGACGGGGCCTGCTCTCATTGGTCGTTCTCTACCCCTATTGGTTCCTATTATCCATTTGCTAACCTTGTAGGGATTCGTCCCCATTGGTCGATTGCTAGCCCTGTCGGGGTTTGACGGTTACCAAGTCAAATGACTCGACATCACTGTAGCGTCGAGGCATGAAATATGAAAGAGGTATTGCATTTATTTGGACTCTGATCATGACCCGCGACCACATGGGAGCGGGGAGAGAGAAAGAGCCATCTTACACTGGTCCTCCATGGCTGTTTAGGGCTTCTGATTCAGCAGAAGACCAGAAAAATCCAATTTAGGTAGTGGGTATGTGAAAAGAAGTATGGAAAGATAGTGGAGGATCTCATGAATAGGAGTCCATTAACTTTTTTGTCGAGAGGAGTATGATGCAGGAGCATCATCATCATCAATTAATGAGGCAATGGAGGATGAATCAACATCCGGCGCATCACACTAAACTGGTTTGGATTCCAAGGAAGGTGCGTCACTTTAATTTTTGAAAAGCATTGTAATTAAATATATCATAATATCTTGAATCTTGAGCCATCATATGTTCTCCAAGGGTTTGTATTTGCCTTTAATGTTTGTAGGATGTACACCTTTTGAGCATTGACTCATATCTAGATTGTAATATCTCATTTATTGTAATAAGATTTAGTGGTAGGATTCTTTAATTATTAAATGAAAGCACTAGGATGGTCTGGAGGGAAGGATCGAGCAACCCCCTCATGCATAAACCAATGAAATCTATACATAAATGAGGTTGTTTTCATTTTTTTCATTGGGATATTTTTGTTAGTTGTTGTTGTTGTATTGAGAAAAGAAATTGAGAGCTGCTGAGAGATATTGAAATCCTTGTAAATATTTGTTGAAGGAATATAGAAGAAGAGATAATTGCCTTCATATTTCTGAGCTTTCTTGTCTCTAAGTAATTGGGTAAATGGTGTGTTAATAGTCTTTGTGTTTTATGTATGTGTATGCATCTAAATGAATTGTTGAATGAATTCTTAATGTTTATTTAAGTTTCAATTGTTTCTCTTATGAAATCTCAGTGCAAAGAATTCATAGTTCCCATGCAAGGAGTGCGGAGACCAAACTATTATAGGTTCATAAGATCATGAGAGATTTCATAAGTTTACGCGGAGAAAGCGCAAAGACTGTGCCTATACTCATAGAAGTATAAAATATCATGAGAGGATACTGGTGCAAAGTGTGCACAAAGTCAACACTTTGTTACAGTTTTGAAGAAGCTCATAGGAGAGGTAGTGTAAGGTTTTCATAGGAGACTTCTTTAAGTCCCAAGCCAAGGAGGAAATCACAAAGTGTGTACCAAGGCTTGAGTCGCTCAAGGGAAAATATCAATAGGGAAGCGCAAGGTGTGTGCATGATTCTAAGTTCCTCAAGTGAAAATATTAAGGAAGAGAAAAGTCTCTTTGTTTCGAGGTGGAAGGACGAGACCTGTTCGGGAGAATATAAACTCCCTCACGGTCGTTGGATCCAAGAAAGAAGCACGGACGATAATCCTTGAGTCCTTCGAACTTCGTTGTTCTTGTAGTTTTTAAGTGTTTATTTCAAATGAGGAAAAATCCTTGAAGCCCCAGAGTGAATCTACATTGTAGATCACAGGGAGAAGTGTGAGTTGTCGTATCCCCAAGTGGTTTGGTGATTTGGCACTCCGAGAATAGTTGATTTTTGTTTATGCAAAGTGAAAATTCCCTGAAATCCTGAATGCCAGAGTAAATTCAGGTCATTCATTATTGGGGACACGTGGATCCCTACCCTTCGCCACTTCGGCATTCAAGATCCTAGTGGTGAATAAGAGATAAAACTCCCAATCCCGAAGTTCTGAAGAGCCAATCTGGGAATTCTCCAATTCAGTGTTTGGAAGATTTGGAAGGTGTTTCATTTATAACCTCAGAAGCCCAAATCTCTGGAGAATCAAAGTTGCCACTTTCAAAATCTTAAGCCCCATATTTTGGACAAAGTTTCATGAAGACTCTACTGGAGTATAAAGACCCTCGCAAACTAAAATGTTTATGCAGGGAAAGGAGAGAAGGACCTGTGGAAACAACTCTAAGGGTTCTCTAGAGACCCGAGAGCCAATCTAGCTCCTACGTGAACCAATCCTAGACCAGGAGGTCGTGCGAGCCCTCGTAGGAGGGGAGGGGGTTTGCATCATTTATAATGCACATAAATTAAATTTGTTCTCAACCTCATTGAAAAATGCATCGCTCCAATGGTTTATGGGACTTGGTGGAAATAACATTAGTACATGGGAATAAATGAAGAAGGAATTTTTAGACAAATACCAATATTATTGTAAGAATAGGGATTATAAAGATGAAATTTTTAGATTTTCTTGGAAGGAAGATGAAATCCTAGAAAACTATGTGCATCAATTCAAGTATACTCCAAAAAATCAAGGCAAAGCTAGCTATATGAAGAAACCTGGAGAAGTATGTTTTTAAAAGGAATCTGTAACATACCTAGCCACCCACAGGCCATGAATGTTACCTCAAAATTCACTTCTTTAATTGATCTCAAATTTTGGTACTAATTAATTCAAAATGAAGCATGAAATAATCCAATAACCACACATGAAAATAATCAATATTCATGCTACAACATAAAATAAATAAGAAGTGTTCCATGCACATCAATAACCAACAAGCATGCACATTATAAATACATCTCTCATAGATAATAATAATAATACATAGAGGAATATAAACATACAGAAAACACATAGAGAACTTATCTTTAATTAAACCATCACCAACTGGTTGCAGACCAAGGATGTTCCTCCCAACCATAGAAATTGTTGTTCCAATTCTCAACAATATGTCACCTCTGAACCAAGGCTATTAATCCACGAGGATGGGCCCTACGAAAAATCTAAAACACACAACAGTTGGATAATTATCTCTCAGGTTTTCCCCAACCACACAAAATCCTAATGTCCAGCTCTCTTTCCTCTTCAGCCTGCACAACCCAAAGAAATGAACCCCTTTCTCTTCCATGTAGTCCCTTAGGTTGTTCCATTAATCTCCAGGGATATAGTGCTATTGGTCAGGAAATATCCATGCTGGAAACTCCAAGTATTCTCAGTTGCGAACAATTCAATCATAACTACCATCAATATCATGCCCATAGGAATCCATTTCCACCTGGACTAATCAATGATTTATTACAACCATCTTGCAATGGATCTCCTACTCTTGCCATCTGTTTCCATCCTCATCCCAAGAGCACATGAATTACAAAGAGTGAATGAGAAATAATCCCAAGTAAATGATTAACCAAGAACAAAGGACAACCCCCAAACATCCCAAAGATAGGGTTAATATAATTACATGAAATCAAGAACCCCATGGCCTCCCCAAGAATCTCATGTAACCACTTTTCTCCATAAAATCAATTAAGGGTAAATAAAATATAATAAAATACTTATCGCCTTAACCCCCCTCTCTCATGGAATCATATCCCCCTATCTCTTTTGTCCTTGTTTTTCTTGCAACCAACGATCTTGTAATGACCCCCGTCGTTACGACTAAAAGCGACGCAAAGAAAGTGCAATTTTATTTTTTTTGCATCAATAACCAAATCAAATTAATAATCAATAAACTTTAAGATGAAGACAGTGTTAAGTTGTGTTTGATCATTTTTCGAATTAAATATTAAATGAAAGATATCTTCATTTCAGTAGTTTTAGATATATATTAAATGGAAGAGTACAATTTATATTCACGACTCATATAATCCATTTCAATTCTCTAATAAAATATCTATAACAAATAATCATTATAATATATAATCCTTAATCATTTACATAAAACATAAAAAGAATCCTTATAATCTATCAATCAAATAAGGGAGTTTTCCCTTACTGCTTGGGGTTTTATGATGAACTTAAACTACTCTATAATGCTAGAAAAGACAATAAACTTTAGCTTAATTTCGATGTACTTAACTTTTCAAATTCACAAAAAGTATATGTAAACCTATGAATTATAATTGTTAAGATAATGGACATCAACTAATAAAAGTCAACATGGTGGAAAGTTAATATGAGAAAATAAAATTGGATATTCATCAAGATTGCAATGAGGTACGAAATTCAATGCTCTTAATTTTATTTTTTTTAAACAAATAAATATTCAAATTGAACTTTTACCACCATTCTAAATACATGATAATAGTTATATTGGGAGATATTTAATTATTTAAGATTTAAATTAAGGATAGAACCAGTCAATCTAACCAACTAATCCTTATAAATCACTTCTCTAAATAATTAAAGGTTGGGTTTTTTTTCTTTTATTTTTCCTTATAAAATAATTATTGTTCCTGTAATAACTCTGGACACAAATGAAAAAATTATCTTGCAATAAATCTGGATGCAAATGAAAAAACTACAAAATAATTATCGCTCCTGCAATTTATATCCAGAAAATTCAAACAACATTATTATAACAGAATAACTATGAAAACCAACACACCTTTATTCCAATATTTCTTTCTATAACATATTTAGAGAGGAGAGGAGATGTTAAGCTAGATGTTAGTTCTTCTTATTATTATAATGGTATCTCTTTATAGGGTTATAGTTATGTTTCACTCACTTTGAATAAGGATAATTTTACATATAATGATTGTACAAGCAATTTGTGATGTACCATGTTCAGATGATTTTGAAAGCTATCTATGGTAGTTAGGAAACTGCTAAAAGCATATATATGTGATCTCAAGACTGGAACTCAATACACATTGAAAAACTTGGACTGATAGGTTGGTTGGTTTATCCATATCTATATATAACTCTCATGTTTAAGTAACATAATCAGCTAAAATAACAAGGATAACAGAGAGTTCAAACCATGAAAACCTCAAGGCAACACACTGACTTTTCTGTTAAGCTCTCTCAAAATCAACAACGCCACTCATCAACCTGGGCTTCCATGGAACTATAAAATGAAGGAGAAATTGCAGGTTTAGACTTGTATGCCTAACCTAAACACCAAATGGAGGAGTAAAGTTTGAAGGCACACGTGTAATCCTACTAGTATATATATTACATGAACAAAAAACTTGAAAGAGGAATTATAAGATGATATGTTACTATAGACTTCTCATACAAAATATCTAAAAATATGTAAAAAAAATCCATGACTTGTCTATGCAGTATCAACGAATTATCATACAAAATACACGACACATAGCAATGATTTTCAGACAACCCCTTTTAGACATTTTGAGAATCGATCATAAGGAGCAACTAGCAAGGATTCAAGCTTCCTTGTTATCCATTAAAAATCATGCTAAAATCACAGTGGTAAGTAGGGATATCATGGTAAAATCACAGTGGTAAAAATCATGCTAAAATCATAGTTTTAACAATGATATTGTTTTCTACAATAATATTGTTGTCTATTTATAAATCGTTGTTTTAACAATGATATCATTGTCTACAATAATATTATTGCCTATTAATAAATTGTTGTTTTACAATGATATCGCAAATCAAATGCTAATCAATCGCAGTAGTAGAAATAGAATGGTAATCAAAACCCAGTAGTAATGATAATCGAATGCTAATCAAATCACATTCTATTCAAATTCAAATCCATAACTAAATCATTGTGTAAATAACAATAAAAATCCATAACTAAAGAACAATAAAAATCCATAACTAGAATGTTGTGTAAATAACAATAAATATCTTGTCTAACAATGATAGCGCATGCGCATTGCACACTCCAAGGAATACCCACGTAGTCATCACACAACCATCACGTGGTCATCAGATATCTGGAAACGTAGAGTAATGAACTAGTAATGCAGCAAGAGGTCTGGAACGCAAATGAAGTGGAAACACTGGGCAAAGTGAGGGTTGAAACAAGGTGTAAACGCACGATGAAAACTCAAGTAAAAAGAGAGGGTGTCGAGATTACAACTCGAGGGAAAATGCATAGGAACTCACTACAAATAAAATCTAGGTAGAGGAATGATACTACACTTATTATCCATGCACAAGAAAGTAGGGCATTTGAATCTAAATCTTTAACACCAGAGTGAAAGACAGTCGATTAGGCTCTCAGTCGAATGCTCAAGCACATACTAATAACTTAAAGGATCAAGGAACAGAGGAAAAAACACAAATTTGCATCCATATCTTCTCTGTGGAGAAGCAAATAATGAAATAGAAGTGCAATCAAGGAATAAAGAAAACGCGGGTCAAAACCAAATAATGAAATAGAAGTCATGGCACTTCTATTTCATTATGGCCATAATAATTATGGCCATGCGCAAATAGACAGTAACTCAAAAATAAAGGATACTGTAGATAGGAAGGGTTCTTACTAAATGAATCAAGCGACAAGGGGTTTACAATTATTGTAGAAATACATGTGTAAGGAAAGATCATGGCAATGAAATCTTCATCCAAGTACAGTAAAATAAAAAAGGGTAAATTAAATTTCATTTCAAGGAACAAATTTAACAGGTGTACCTTATCCAAATGTGAATGCTTCGAAATCATTATCTCGTGAATGCTCCATCCATCTCTTGCTTGCCAACAAATGTGACCTCACCGGTACCTCCCAACCAATGCCAGGGGTACTCTTATTCCTCCTAAGCCCCCTTAGCTTAAAAGGGGCCATGCACACAATACCAAAGAATGCTAGCATGCATCTCACCTAGCAAGGTCGATCTACCACTTGTTACTCGAGCTGGTATCCCAACTCCCACAAGAGAAAGTTCAGTCAAGATAAAATTCCAGCAGCGTAACGTTACGCAAGCCAAATGTGTCCATACTCCTCCTCTACCAACCTTTTTATAGAGTTTTCAACTGATTAGTTTCCCAAACCCTCATTAGATTCCTTTTTTATTTATTTAATTAGGAAAAACCTCCCCCATACACATGTTTCTCGATCCCCTAGTTGCACCAGAAAATCAATTTTATTAATTAATTATTATTCCTATTTCCCTCACCCACCTAAAAGAGTTCCTAAAAATGCTCCTTGGTGTCCCAAAATTCCCTTACAATTCTTAAATGACTTACTCCTTACTTAATTCCTAGTTGAGTTCATAAATAGAAAGTCCCAAAGGATAGATTCTTTACTAAGTTTGACATTCTCCTTTTTCTTTAAGTTTCCCCTTTTCTTTAAGTTTTCTTTTCTTTTAAATTTCCCCCTTTTTTCTTTTTTAACTAAAAAAATAAATTTAGCAAGTGTATATAAAAACAACCATTTACCCTTTTTCATTTTTAACTAAAAATCAATTTAGCAAGTGTAGATAAAAACAACCATTTACCATTTTTTCCTTTTTAACTAAAAATCAATTTAGCATGTGTAGATAAAAACAACCATTTACCCTTTTTAATAAATTTAATCCTCTATTATAATTTTTACTTTAATAGTTAAAGTTTGAATTTATTTACCCCCTTTTTGTTATATGTCTAATTACTTTAGTTCATAGGTTCTGCTTAGACCTAGGTTTTGAATTCACTAGTCTTGGCGACAGTTCTTAAGGGAAAAATTGTTATTAAACTTACTCATCACTTTATTCATTTTAAGGCCGACTGGGTCCTAAGGAGGCATAGTTTTCTAGGCACTAGGTTTATTAACTTACCAGTTAAAATTGCGACGTTCCCTTTAGGACGCACTACGTGCTCCAAGGGTGCCACTCGCCTCTTTCCATTTTGTTTGCATGACGTGCCCTTCAATATGCACTACGTGCTCCAAGGGTGCCACTCGCCTCTTTCTCTTTTATTTGCACGATGTGCTCTTCAAGACACACTACGTGTTCCAAGGGTGCCACTCACCTCTTGACTGAATTTGGTAGACGTCAAACCTCGAGAGTCAATACTCTGTCAGGTGATCTTGTGGGAGACTAAGGGCCTCTAAGGAATAAGGATATTTCCTTAGTGCGTACCCCTTAGAATCATCGTGAGCAATTGTCATAGCCTTCCCTCATGACATCATGGGTCCTCTCAAACTAGGTAATTGTTAACCTACAATTTGAGCCATGGAAGGAGTGCTAGTAAGCTATGGCAGGGTTGTTTCCACACCTCTCCCTTAATGTCTCTGGTTTTCATGCAGGGCCCCTCTACTCCAAATGTGAGTCTGTTCGAAAATCTATCGTCATCCTGCATCCATCAACGAATCATGTCAGTAATAATAATAAATGATCATAACATCTAATCATATGTACATATGTCACATCAACAACATTCAAATCCTACAGTCCACTCCCTAACTCGATCCAGAGTCCAAGGGGTTTCATCGATGCCTCTGCATCCTCAATGTCAAGAGTCCTGCACACTCCGGAGAACCCAGTCAATAGCACATGTCGATGTAAATATAACAAAAATAACATAACATAAAATCCACAATGTCTCATAATCATAATCAAAAGAACCAATAGTATAATAACCCGGATCACTTGCACGCAAGAGTCCTCAAAGAATAAGTTCGTTCAGTGCGCGCAAGAGTGGGGTGTTACATATATATATATATATATATATATATATATATATATCTTTGTGTGTTTGTGTGTGTATATTACATTTCTAGGCACTCTGGCCCCTTTCCAACTTTATCGACTCACCAGCCCAAGTCATATTTACATAATACATTTTAGTTCATAGGGATCAAAACCAGGATGTTACATCCCCCTTCCCTTATTTTGGCATTGTCCTCAGTGCACAATGACATACTGATGTTCTTAGAATTCTAGGGAATTTTTCCTTTACTTTTCACAGGAAGTCCAACCAAATTATTATATACATAGGCACTCCGACCCAAAACATTCATAATGATCTTTAGAATTTATATTTCTGGTAGCAGTTCAAACCAAAAGGCTCTCTTTCCTTATTATCTTTCACAACCCAAGGAAATGAACCCCTTTCTCTACCATGAAATCCATCAGGATGTTCCACTTCCCTCCAGGGCTTCATGTCACTTAGCTAGGAAGCTTCAGAGTTGTGGCTTCAAGAACTCCAACTCCAACAAGTCCACTAGACTTTTTTTTCATTCCATGTCTTCATCATTGAGATCAATTTCCTTCTATATATCCTTTTTCCTAAGCTTCCAGCTTCCATATCCAAAATATCATATATATTATACACATACAGTCATCATGACATATCATTATAACAATTTTCAATCATAAATGTCAAATCTATTTTATACAGGAAAACAAAACTTTCCAAGCATGGGATTCCTTCTCATAATTCATTTGTCTCTAGAAGTAGCAAGCATCAATATTTATTATGGATTACAACAATACCACACCCAAATACCATTATTCCTTCAATTTCATCAACCTTCAGTCATCGAAACCAATTGTTAGCATATCATAACAATTTGTAACTATTAATTTCTGAAATCTATTTTATACAGGAAAATAAAATTTCCAAGCATGAATTTTATGTTCATAATGTTTGTCTCTATAGTTGTAGACATCAATATTCCTTATGGGATTACATCCCTTCCATATCCAAGACCATTATTGATACAATTTATTCAACATTCACTTATACAAACAAACTGTCAATATCTCATGTACAATATATATATATTTTCATGGAAACATTTAAAACACAAATCACAAAGTGATATCAGAATTGTTTACAACTACAATTCAATCACTTCCATCCATTCTTGACATCAAATTGAATTCAACTATTGAATGGAATGATATTATGATTCAGTCTTTTCTTTCCTCTATCCAAAAATATTTTTATTACTCGGTTCGCTCAATAGAGCTTTTCCATAATTCATCATTATTTGACTACTTTAACCTGCAACTTTCTTGTTACAATATCTAATAGATTCTAAAGTGTTCTTAACTTCATGAGTTAGAAATACTCACATCATTGCATCTGTTAGAATAATTATTTCTATGCCATATAATATATACATGCATTCACCAAAATGCATTCAACGATTCCTTTAATACCACTTGTAACATTTTCAACAACTCCAAAAGTGATCTCAGAATTGTAACAAAAACAATTCAATCACCTTCAACTATTATTCATATTAAATATAATTCAACTATCCATCATTATGTATTTTCAGCACCACAATATTTTAATAATGAAAAATATAATTACTAAATAAAATAACAATCGATGTGTCAATACGCATGGCCACATTTACACAATGAATCCCTACATTGACTACATAATTCCACATAACTGTGTCATGCATACACCAATGTGAGTTGGAAGGTTTGGTGAATGCCTCAACACATCATCCACAAATTTCCTACTGCTTGCCTGACTATTTGGATACCTTCTTTTTCAACCCAAACACAACACCAAGAATATAATTCTTAAGTGTTCTTCAGTGTCGAAAAGAGGTTGTAGTCCAAACATCAAATATACAATAAATACAATTGAACACTCACAAATCATTATATCCCTTCCATATCCAACCATCTCATGGTCTCACACATGACTAGATCTATGGATATTTATTGTTATAGAAAGAGTATGTCTCTTGAATTTACCTGGTTATGATCTCATAATAAATCATAAAACAAATATGCAAATAATTGTTTTTTGAATGCATTCTAGCATCAACAACATTTACATGCTCTAGGCCTTTGGACACTACATGTCTATTTTGAATATTGGAAATTTAACCTAGGGAATTCTTACCTCAATTCCCTTCAATATTGGAAGGAATCAATTGTGTACCTCCATGGTTGTTATCAACCTACTTGATGTTATCTGATCATTTGGTATTTGTAGAATCTCACAGGCTTCCTCCTCCATCCTTTTGATCACCATTACTACCACCCTCATGGGTCTTTGCATAGATGGAATTAATATGTAGCAATAGCATCCACCTCTTAACCATGCTATTTTTTTTTTCTTCTGAATACATAATCCATCATTAGTCATACTAAATATAATATTAGTATTGCATGTATATAACAACAATGTATTCTAAGCCCACAAGCATGCCATATGGATTTCCAACATGTACATATGCACAATTCACATCAATATTCACCAAGCATTCACTATCATCATGCTTACTAATGCATATGCATTCTAACTTCATTGTATGCATCATGCACTCTAGTGAATTTATGTTTCAGTTCACTTATTATTTATTTATTTATGGTGTAGCTAGTTGTCCTTGAATTTCTTCAAATCATTGCTTCCTTGTGTGCTCCCACTCTACTTCTATGCACTATTGCTACATGGTATGAACTCTTTCCATCGAAGTCCCACTTGGCCATTCTGTAATCCAATCATGGTGTTCTATTTGAAAAAACTTCTCTTAGGAAATCATATCCAAAATTCACCTTTATGAAACATTGAAAAACCTTGGAATGAAGTAGCTCAGAACATTCCATCACTCTACTACCACAACATTATTGAATCAATACTATTACTCCTAGTTTTCCATTAGATTACTTCATTTAACATTTCCTTGTGAAACCGTACCTTTCATACTTAATACCATTCCCAATGGAATTCTATTTTCATTCAGTGGCACTTTTCAAGTGAAGGAGCATTCATTTTTCTATCTCCAATTTATTTGCATTGGTATTATGCTTTCACTGTGAACTCTGATATTGAAAGTGGCATTCTTGATATGAGTACATTTAGACATGTACCTAAATCATAGCTGTAAAATCCTTCCCAAGAACTCTTGTTCTTGGAACATAGAGATTATTCACACTTCATCTCCTAAGCTCCTTGTTCTCTTTCACATCAAGCTTGCAACTATCTACACCTCTCTACCTTCAATGCTATAGAGACTTACTTTTCCTTTTCTATTCCCATTAATGACATTATTCAAATACTAGCTTCCTGTCCTATGTGAGTATTCTTTCTTTTGTTGTACCTGCAATTTATTGAGACTCTGTAGTAGCTAAATAATAATCCTTCTATTATGTTGTTCTCAAGTTCTTTTTCCACTTTTTGTTACTTGCCTTGTAGCTCTTTATTTCCTCATCCAACTTTCATAAGCTCTGTCATGCTTACATGACTCTAATATCCAATTATAGACTTGAAATTATATGGTTATACTTCTAATTATGTAAAATGTGCAAGCAACCATTTTGTTAGAATTATGCATATTATAAAAAAAAATCCAAACAATGCTACAAGTCCTTTTTCTTCTCAATTCATGAATAAATATATCATCATTCTCCAAATTATAAAAATTCAATGTTAGTCTCATTTGAATCATATTTCTAATGACTATTCCCATGCCCCAATCCAATCTTTGTGCTGAAAGTTATGGCTTCCTAAAAACTTTACTTTCACCCTTTTTGTGCAAACAAGATCTTGTAGCGGCAATAGAATGGTTGTGTGAGAATCTTGTCAACTTATTCCACATGCCCTTTAAACTGGTACACAATTCTAATTCTTCATAGGCTCTTCCTTCAATCCACTTTCCTTGTGATTGTGGGCTTGAAACCACGGGATTATCCACTCTAAGTGATGTTCCTTTAGTGCTTTTCTCCTTATTCTTCTAGACAGGACCTCATTCAAAAATGTTCGCAGGCTTGTTTACTTATAGGCCCTTCATGCCTTTAATCAAACCATTTACCTTATCATGATACCAATGTTGGAACGAGGTCCTCTGAACTTTGGCATTCTTTCATTCTTCCCGAGTAATACTTCTCGAAGTACACTTCACCAAAGTACTTATATTATATCCGCTAATAGATCAGACAGTTGATATTTAATTTCTTGTTGACTAGATGATCCTGGATCATCTGGAGGCTTCAAAAAAATCAACGATCATGACTTAATAAGCTGTTGAAATGGACAATCCTTATTTATTTTGAGACTTCAACACTCCAAGACTTTGGGATATTACAACTCTCAAGTTATTCAACTCCCCCAGAGTTATATGTGTCGAAGTGGTCATAAAGTGATAATGACCGCTTACTGTGAGTTAACACCTTTGTTTACAGTATTCGTACACTAGATTAATCCAATGGCTATGACTTAATCAAGTCTTGAGATGGAATATCCTTACTTATTTCGAGGCTTTGATACTCTAGTACTTCGGGATATTACAATTCTCAAGTTGTTCAACTCCCCCGGAGTTATAACTTTCAAAGTGCTTACGTCATCCTTCCACTACTTGATCTAACAGTTGAGAAAAGTCTTGAAGGGATATTAGATCGACAGTCTGTGTTATTTCATTACTCTGGGACTCGAGGATATTGTGGCTTACCCTTTCCTTCCACTAAACTCGATCGAAAGGTTGAGAATTCACCTGAAGTTCCTCCTTAATCCAATGGTTTGTTGGATTTCAGAGCTTTGGCACTTAGGGACTATTAATTTTTTTTTCTTACTCTATCCTTCCACTATACTCGATCATATGGTAGAGAATTCACCTAAAGTTCCTCATATATTTGATGGCCTACGATAATTTTTGGGTTTGGACTTCAGGGATTCCACCCATTTCTAACTCATTTATCCCCTGAACAGTCAATGTCGAATGACCATAGAAATCATCAACCCAATTGAATGGATGAGGTTTTAATGGTTCAATATGACGGATTTGGTTATACCTGAAATTTATGAACTAGATCTGACAACTCTCATTTATCTTCCTTCTGCAAAATATTTATTGACCTAGGATCAATGTCCTTCAGGGGTTTGATTCATATGAGACTCCTTTGGCTTTACACTTGGATTATAGTTGAACCATGATCATTGATCTGTGCCTTCAATTAGAAACCAATGGTTTTCATATCTCCCAACTGTAACAGAGTTCCCTCACAGTTTTGAACATGTTTCTACAGTTGATATGTTGGGAATTCGATCCCAATATCACTTCCTTAAGGATCTTCTTTTCCTGATATTTCCTTCGACCTTTCCAAAGTTCTTAATGCTTCACTCTCTGATTTTGTGAAACCTAATACTCTATCTCTCCTTAGATTTAGGATATCAAAGACACATTATTTCTTAATGACAATACCATATTGATCTTCTTGACATCAATTCCAACACCATAATACCATGTCCAACAATTATGACTCATACCAGTCTAGTGTTTCAACCAGAAGTTTTGATAATAATCTGTAACATACCCAACCACCCATAGGCCAGGCACACTACCTCAAAATGCACTTCTTTAACTGGTCTCAAATTATGGTAATAATTAATTCGAAATCAAGCATGAAAGAATGAAATAACCACACATGCAAATAATCAAGAGTCATCCTACAACATAAAATAAATAAACAGTGTTCCATGCACAACAATAATGAGAAAGTATGCACACTATAAATACATCTCTCAAAGATAATAATAATAATACACAGTGGAATATAAATATATAAAAAACACAGATAGAACTTATCTTTAATTAAACCATCACCAATTGGTTGTAGACCAAGGACATTCCTCCCAACCATAAACAATGTTGTTCCAATTCTCAACAGCATGTCACCCCCGAGCCAGGGCTATGAATCCACGAGGACGGGTCCTAGGCCAAATCCAAAACACACAACATTCGGCTAATTAGCCCTCATTTTTTCCCCAACCACACAACAATCCTAATTTCCAGCTCTCTTTTAGCTTCAGCCTGCACAACCCAAATAAATGAACCCCTTTCTCTTCCATTCACTCCCTCACATTGTTCCATTCCTCTCCAAGGCTCCAGTGCTACTTGTTAGAAAATATCCATTCTTGAAACTCTAAGGATTATCAGCTTCAAACAGTTCAATCAAAAATACCATCAATATCATGCCCATAGACATCCATTCCCACCTGGAATGATAAGTAATTTATTACAACCATCTATCAATGGATCTCCTCCTCCTACCATATGTTTCCATGATCATCCCAAGAGCACATGAATTAGAAAGAGTGAATGAGGAATATTCCCAAGGAAATGATTAACCAAGAACAAAGAACAACCCCCAAACAACCCAAAGATAGGGTTAATATAATTACATGAAATCAAGAACCCCATGGCCTCCCCAAGAAGCTCATGTAACCACTTTTGTCCATAAAATAAATTATGGGTAAATAAAATATAATAAAATACTTATCCCCTTAATCCACCTCTCTCATGGAATCATAGCCCCTATCTCTTTTGTCCCTGTCAGTATTGCAAAAAGCGATGTATTTTATTTATTTATTTATGTGTGTGTGTGTGTGTGTGTATTACATTTCTAGGAACTCTGGACCCTTTCCAACTTTACTGGCTCACCAACCTAATTCATATTTACATAATACATTCAAGTTCATGGGGATAAAAAAATGAGGTGTTACAGAATCTGATAAGAGTGCATTAATATCGTAAATCTCATAGGAATAGGAGATATCTCCTAATTAATATTTGCAGATATTTGTGAGCTCTACAAAATATATTCAAGAGGATCCTCTGGACCAGGAAAGGGGCCAAGGGACATGATCACCCAAATTACTAAAGCACCAAGAGGAAGCATCAATAGAGTATAAATTGGAAATCTACTAGAAGATGTAAAAATGGACATCCACATTTTTTTGAGTTCACATCTAGACATATTACAAATCAAAAAGAAGCAGGAGGAAGTGAAGCTAGACCAGGAAAGGGGACAAGGGACATGATCTCTTGAATTACTAAAGCACTAAGAGTATGCATCACCAAAGGATAAATTGGAAATATACTAGAAGATTTCAAAATGGACATCATCAATTCTTTCAGTTCACACCTAGACACATTGAAAATTAGAAAGAAGCAAGAGGAAGCATAGTTAACCTTGTCAATATTCTATCCAAGATGCCAAAATAAGTACCCCTTGAAATAATTCGCACTAGATATAATTGAGATTTGTGGCATCCGTGAAGAAGAGAATTCCACAAGAAGTTGCCCCTCATTACAAGGACTAAAATTAGTTTATCAAGAAACTAATGCTAAAATAGAACATTTCTTATTTTTCACTCAAAAATGGACATGGAAGCCTCATCCTCTAGGTATAGTCCCAAACCCACTTCAATATTATAATGTGTGGACTAACCCACAGTTGAAATATCCTTCTCAACCTTGGTACCCTGTGATGCCTCAAAAATCATGGATACCTCCACCATACCTGGAAATAGGGATGGTGAAATATTTCCTTTGGAGGTAAACCCCAAGTTCCTCACCAATTTCCACAATAACCCCAAATCCTACAACTTCCTCTACAATAAACAATCCAGTTGTCTGCCAACAATCCTCCCCCTTTCTCATAACTCCCTACACAACTTACCGATAACGCAAATAATAAAACAACATAGATTACATACATCGTTGAGAAACCCAACTATCCCACCTATTCTATTACCTCCCTCGAATGTCATGATATTCAACTCTAATCAGGGAGGACCCTAAATAAATAAAATTCTACTATAATCTCTGAAGATGATGGTGAGGAAGAATTTCAAGAACCTATAGATAATTATTTTGATGAACCTTCTCATGAACAAACACCCACTCCCCTTAGAATCACAGATCAGCTACAATCCACAAACATGGAGTATCCTCTTCCTTATCCAGAGATCTTGAATTAAGACAAACCCCTTACACAACCTTAATTTCACTTGTTGGGAGAATTAAAGAACATTTGTGTAAGAATCCCATTATTTCATGTGATTAAAAACATTTCGATGTATTCAAAATCCTTTAGGGAACTATTCTTAAGAAAATCAAGAAGAAAAAGGAAAGATCCCCATACCATGCATATAATTGGTTAGTCGCTATATTTAATGATTTAGAGAATATTTACAACCAAATACTCAAACCATGGAAGTCCCATAGTGGACATCCAAATCAATAATGTCCTCATACCCAACACCTTGATCGATCTAGAGGTTGCAATCAATGTAATGACTCAAGAGACCATGGAAAATATTGGGTTGAGTGGCCTAAGAGAAACTTAAACTGTCCTACAATTGGAATATCAACCCATAGTCAATATTGATGTCATCATAGAATATGTAGTGATTTTTGTGGAATCCTGAGAGTATCCTATATATTTCATGGTCCTACAACCCAATTCTAACATGGGAGGCTACCCCTTGATTTTAGGAAGGCCATGTTTGGCCATAGTCTACGCTTACATTTCCTGCAAATCCAAGAATATGACCATCTCCCATGGAAATTATACCAATAAAATCACTTTCTATCCCCTTTCAGGCCAAGCATAGAACCAAAAATTCCAATGTGGATGGAAGAAGAGGATGATGAATATATTTTCCATCAATTGCTCACAATAGATCAATATATTTCTCTGAAATAAAATACCAGGGATGACATGATCATTGACTTTATAGAAAACCCCTAATCGATGTCCTTACAATAAATCTATGAATTCCTCAATCAAGTCGTGGATTCTACCACTCAATCAATCTATTCATTGAATGACCTATCCATAGTAAAAAATCCCACACTAATTCCTCTCTATGATTGATCCAAAAAGGATCCAGAGAAGACTAAGGACAAATCATAATTCGCAGAAGAAACTCATGAAGCTCAGAATGACCTCAACAGAAAGAGAAAGGGAAATACTTCAAAGTCCTCAAAACTCAATGAAACTAGCATCATTGCAAAGAGCATGTCTCAATATTTCCAACGACGCAAACATCTCGTCAAACAGAGTTACGGATCAAAAAATATTCGCAGTCAAAGTGTTGGTCAACCTAGCCCAGTCAGCGGGGATGAGTCAACGTTCGTACTGATGACATCAACATCAATATGGATGGAATCAACATCCATACAGTGTATGTGACACACACAGAAGGAGACAGGCGTAAACATGGTGACATGGAAGCACCAGAGGCTGCCACGTGTCACTCATTTTTGGCATTTTTGGGTCAATCTGTGGACCAATGAAAAAGTGCCAGATGGAAGTCCGTACAACCATGTGGAAGACTATATGAGACGTGGTAGGATGATGTGGTAGGTGATTGTGCAAGTGGTTTGTGTGGGCCAATGGTTGGTTGTCATGTGGCCCAGTCATGGGCTGCCACGTGGCAGTGGGAAAATTCCCAATGAGGGCCCGAAACTAGATTTTCAAAAAATGGGGTCGCCAAATCTGGTGGAGCCTCGCCAAATCTGGCAGACAAAATGCAAGCTCTGACAGATCCAAACAATGCTCCAAAATTTTCAAAGTTCCAAACCATATACACACACACACACACACACACACACACACACACACATTGTTATAACAATAACCCAAAAGGGGAGGCCCACGGGCTTGACCCCGAGACCTCCCCCTATCCAACATCTTAACAATAGCATCTGCCATCGTTGGGCCAATGGACTCCGTTGGCTAGTCTGCCCCACTTTTTTATTAAAATACGATTCTTCCCACAGACGAGGAGGAGGGTGCTCGACGGTACGACCGGGAACATATTTTGAGAGGCAGTACAGAGAATTAATTGCAGGGAGAAGGCACAAAAACTGAGACAAGATTTCTCAAGGGCCCAAGAGTGCCAGAGTCAGATTGAGGCATGGAGATAGTCATTTTTGGGTAATTTGATGCCAAAAATTCAATGGTGTTGTATGTTTTCTGATCTGAGAAAAGCTTCTGCATCTTAATTCCAGATTGAGGTATACTTATGTATTTTCCCAAATTCTTTTGCTAAGTTAATAAAAATCCATACTCATTTGAGAGTAGGACCTGGAGACATAGTCCACTAGGGAATAACTCCATTATCAAGTTTTTGTGTCCAGATTTGATGCTTATGTCTCTTCATTATTGAGTTTTTCCTTATTTAAGGTTCACTTTAATTTATTCTCATTTAATACAATTCTTTATAAGTCACTTCGATCAAAAGATCCCGGATCATGTTGGTATCAGAACAATCATCTTTGACTTGAATTATTGAGTGTGAATGCTTACTAGGGCCAAGCATAAGAATGGTCAAGGAACTCTTAATACTTTCAATCCCGAAGTTGGTCGTGCATCCTAAAAGAAGAAAATGGCAGAAGAAGACAAGCATGATGAACAGGAGGAAAACTTCAATATGGTCTTTTATCACATGTCAGAAATGGTTGAGCGAATGTATGGAGAATATGAGAAGAGAATGAAGAAGAAAGGGAAGAAAAATGAAGCACAAGATGATGATAATTCTTCTGTAAATCAAAGGGATCGAGGATACTCTCCTGATCCTCCATCTTCACCATCGAGTTCTATCTCTTCTTCCTCTGATTATTCTCATCATTCTAGCCATAAATCTTCTTTTAATATAGATACATTATTTGATATGGGTTCTCAAGTAAACTTGATATATGAAGCACTTGTCAAAAAAATGGGTCTTGAAACCAAACCACATCCAAATCCTTATCCTCTTGGTTAGGTATGTGATAAATAAAAACTTAATGTCACCAAGCAATGTAGGGTCATATTTGCTATTGCTTCAAAGTTGATTGATGAAGTGGATTTGGATGTTGTATCACTTGATATATGTGGAATAGTGTTGGGGAGTCCTTATATTTATGATAGAAAAGAAGTCGTGTTTCATCATGAGAACAAATATCACCTTACTAAGGGAGATGTGGAATATATTGATAGATTCCACAACATGAGGGTAAACACAACACTTGTTAGTGCAGGACAAATGAAGAGACTCATAAACACTAATAAGAGATATGTACTCATGGTTTTAAGGGAGAAAGATGTCGGAACATCCGACACTTTCCAAGGGTGTGATCCTTCTCATAAGAAGGAACTAATTGATATTGTTTTTAAGTATGATGATATTTTCGAGGAACCATATGGATTACCTCCTAAGAGGGAAATCCAACATGAAATATATCTTCAACAATATTCTCCTCTTCCTAATGTGGGCATGTACAAGATGTCATTTGTAGAGATGACACAGATCAAGAAGTGGGTACAAGGATTATTGGATCAAGGGGTCATCAGGCCCATCTCATCTCCTTGTGGTTGTTTGATCGTGATGGTGCCAAAGAAGGATGGCACATGGAGAATGTGTGTTGATATTGGGCCTTAAATAAAATCACGGTGAAAAATTTATACCCTCTTCCTCGTATAGATTATTTACTTGATCAATTAAAGAATGTTGTTTATTTCACTACGTTGGATTTGCACCGTGGATACCATCAAATCAGGGTTTCATAACAAGATGCATGGAATACTTCCTTTAAACTAAACAAGGATTTTTTGAGTGGTTAGTTATGTCGTTTGGGCTTTGTAATGCTCCGACAACCTTCATGTGTGTGATGAATGCTGTCATCAGGACATTTCTAGATGATTTTTTGATTTTATATTTAGACAAAATTCTTATATTTAGTGAGACTTGGGATGAACATGTAAGGCATGTAAAGCAAGTATTGGATACTTTGCAAAGGGAAAATTTGTATGTAAAAATTTCGAAATGTGAATTTGGTAAGACTGCACTTGTGTACTTAGGTTATATTATAGGAGGAGGACAATTGAAAATTGATCCTTCCAAGATTGATGTAATTGTAAATTGGCTTGAGCCTAAAAGTGTAACCGAGATACAAAGATTCTTAGGTCCAGTCCAGTATTGGAGGAGATTCATTTAAAAATTCTCCTTTATGGAAGCTCCTTTGCATGCCTTAACCAATGTAAAGAACATTTTTCAGTGGAGAGGAAAGCAAAAAAAAGATTTTGACACTTTGAAGGAAAAGAAAAGTACCGCACCAGTATTAGCACTGTCGAATCTTCAATATCCCTTCGAGATCGAGACAGATGCCAGCGGATACGCCATGGGTGCAATATTGATGTAATATAGTAAGCCTATTTGTTACCACTCTGAAAATTTTAACCAAGTTGTTGTTAACTATCCTACATATGATAAAGATTTGTATGCATTAGTTCAAAGCATAAAGAAATGGAAGAACTACTTGTTAGGGAAGGAAACAATCATACATATAGATAATCAACCCTTACATTATCTCCAAGAACAAACCAAACTGTAACAATCTCAAAATTATAGATGGATGGATTCCTACAACAATTTCATTTGGTAATCAAGTACAAAAAGGGTACGAGTAACAAGGTAGATGATATGATTTCTAGACCTCCTATTGTTGCTCCTATTATTTTGAATAATGCTTCTTTATCTCATGATATATATGTGGAACAATATGACATTGATGGATATTTTAAAGAAGTATATGAGAAGCTAACCCATGGTTCACAGGTAGAGAACCTTTGTCTGTAGAGAAAACTACTCTACCATCTTGGAAAGCTATGTATTCCTACAAGTGAATGAGTCCATGTAATACGAGAAGCTCACACTTGTGTCTGGGCATTTTGGGGTAGGAAAAACTATGGCTCATCTGCAGAGGTTTTGTTACTAGCCTGATATGAAAGAAATTCTAACTAAATATGTAAAGGGGTGTGTGATGTGTTCTACTTGTAATCCCACTAATAGAAAATTGGGGCTATACTCACCACTTCATGTTCCATCCCATCCATGGGAAAGTATCTCCATGGATTTTGTAGGGGGTTTACCAATGTCGAAAAGGGGTCATGAATATTTGTATGTTGTAGTGGATAGGTTCAGCAAGATGTGTATCTTAATGCCATGTAAAAACAAGATCATTGCTGAGCAGACTTCTAATCTCTTATTTCAGTATGTTTGGGTTCACGTTGGGTTACCCACATTCATTATCTTGGATCGATATACTTGATTCCTTGGGAATTTTTGGACAAGTTTGTGGAGAATGATGGACACCAAGTTGAAGAGGATCACCGCTTTCGATCCATAGGTCGACGGACAGATAGAGGTTTTTAATCGAACAGTGGTACTTTTTCTTCGAGGTTACTGCAACAAGCATCCCAAGTTATGGGATGAACAGATACCCTATGTACAACATGATTACAAATGAGCCTTACATTCCTCCATTCAATATTCTCCTTTTGAGACATGTTTTGGGTATTTACCTAAAGTTCCTTTGGACTTGATGTATGGGAGGTATGCCAATTCAAATGAAAAAATAAATGAAGACAGATCCCACAAGTTCGTCCAGAGGATCCAACAGGTACACCAAGCAGTCAAGGAACAGTTGGAGAAAATTCAAGCACAGTATAAATCTGGCATGAAAAACACAGGTTCGATCACCAGTTCCAGGTTGGAGACCAGGTATGCCTTCACATAAACAATGAAATATTAAAGGGTGAAGGCAATAAACTCAAGCCCATCTATTATGGACCCTTCACAATTTTGGATAAAAGTGTTACCAATGTTTTTTGTCTAGATCTTCCACCTTATATGCAGATCTATTCAGTTGTAAATGTAGAGAACTTGAAACTTTTTTAGCCTCCCATGTGTTGGATTACTGAGAGGGGGGGTGAATCAGTAATAACGTAATTAAAATCCTTTTTCTTCAAATGTTATATCAATGTAGAATTATTATCCAATAATGAGCAGTAATAAATAAACAATCACACACATGCACAGTACACCAGTGTTTTATGTGGAAACCCAAATAGGGAGAAAACAACGGAATGATTTTTCTTATATGTATTAAATAATTACATTCATTGGAAGCACCAACTTCCTTTGTTTTCAGCTGCAACTGGAAGGAGGCTCCAACCTCCTAGTTTCTCAGGGTACAACCTGAGGGAAGCTCCAACTCCCCAAATCTATGGCTACAACCAGAAGGAGGCTACAACTCCCAATCTTCTCCGTCTACAACTAGAAGGTGGCTACAACCACCGGTCCTTGCCCCGTCCTGCCACCCTGAAGTAGAAGAAGAATGATGTAACCACTGTCACACTATCACTATGAGATATACTGCTATAAACATGTACCAATAAGTCTGAACCATGCATCAACCTGTACCTCAACCTGTAATCAACCTGTAATCAACCTATACCATAAACAAGTGCATCAACCATGCACCAACCTGTAATCAACCTATGCCATAAACAATTACATCAACCATGCACCAACCTGTAATCAACCTGTACCATAAACAAGTGCATCAACCATGCACCAACCTGTAATCAACCTGTACCATAACCAAGTGCATCCAACCATGTACCAAGTATGTTCCAATCATGTGTCAACTACTCATCAACTATGAATCATCAATATATACCAACATCATCAACTATACACCTCATGTATGTGCACCAACTCATCAACTACTTGACTCAACCATGTACTCAACATGTACCTCAACCAAAAGACCTCATCAATTTCATCATCCAAATATGATTTGTATATCTGTAATAGACCTGGTGTATATGATCACATTCCTGCAAACCTTCCTTAACTTTTAAAAATAAGAGACTAGCATTTTCATCAAACTTTTCTTTAGTCTCACATGCCTAGTTTTGGATTAGTCAACAACCCTAACTTGAATTAATCATAACTTTCAACCTATAATGTATAAATATCTGAAACCAATACACAATGTTCTTCAGTTTTTTTTATACAATTCCTCCAAGTGGCACTACTTGGAACCTCTCATAAAAGGAGTTATAGCAAAAATGGCATACCTTGTTGAATTCTAGCTTATTCTAGAAAGCGACCTTGTAGAACATGCCCCACACAAAATATTTGATTAAATGATATTAAACTGTTTCACAGCATACAAAATACTATACCCTAACCAACACATTTTTTCTCACTAAATTTGGATCAGTTATGAAGAAGTTATGACATTTTTACCCGAAACACCTGATTTTGACTAGTTTCAGGACTGGCCACAACCCCTATTTTCCACAGAGTGTAACTCCCAAAATACAACGACCCACAAGTTGAATTTTTAACCCAAGATACTTGGATATGTTTTCTCACTTGCATATCAATTTCAGGATATGACTCATTATAGAAAAAAAAGTTATAGCAAAAATGGTGAGATGACCTGAAAATAACATACCTTGGAAAACACCATCAAAAGAATTTATCCTTCCTTGCATTTCGACCTTATTTTCTTCTCTTTCCTCAGAATTTCGTCTTAGATATCATTTGTAAACCTCATACACCTATAGATATTCAAAATTCTCAAGTGTGATTCAAATGAGAGAGCCTTTCCTCTTATTTATATTCTCCAAGTAGCTTCCTTAAAAACATCTTCTAGGTCACTTGGCCCCACTTTCCTTATTTTAGGGTTGGGTCCACTTCTAATTTCTCCATTAAAATTATTATTGAAATAATTTATTTTGTATACACTTTGAATTATAATATACTCATCACTTCATTTTATTATTTACCTCTTAAAATCTCTTAAACCACTTTGATTACTTTGACCTTTTGGGGCTTCTAGATGACATATGAGGGTCCTCCAACTTCGTAAGGCCACAACTCTCAAACCGTGAGGAGTTATGTGACATTCTACATACCCATAAGAATGGCATGACATGTACTATCCATATAGAATAGTATTATCTGAAAATATATCATAACTCATATCGTTACCCATCAAACAAACTTCGGTCCATTACCCAAACCTGGGGTCTCCAACTTCTCATGGCCATAACTCTCTAACCGTGAG
>ML777470.1:1119750-1145640 GCA_009831015.1 Picea engelmannii | reverse complement strand
ACGTTCTACATACCACTAAAAATGGCATGACATGTACTATCCATATAGAATAGTATTATCTGAAAATATATCATAACGCATACCGTTACCCATCAAACAAACTTGGGTCCATTACCCAAACCTGGGGTCTCCAACTTCTCATGTCCATAACTCTCTAACCGTGAGGAATTATGTGACATTCCACATACCACAGGAAATGACATGACAAGAACTATCCATATAGGATATTTTCCCTTTCAAATTCACTTTCCTTCATCTCATTATTCCACAATTAAGCATGGGTTCTCTTACTCCACAAAGCGTCTTCCCATGAGGGCTTTCACCATAAGGGGACCACTTTGGAGTTCATCCATATTTACTTCTTATCAACCATGAAAAAACAATAATGAGTCATATTTACATCAAACACTATTGGTTCCATTACCCAAACCTTTGTGCTATGGGTCTTTCTTCAAGGGTTGACATCAATGACAACCAACCTTAATCAACACCATGATCATGGATCAAAGTGAGGAAGTTTCAATACCTTTAGTTGACAAGTTTTCTTCTGAGTACTTGGATGAGTTAAAGGAATACATCATCCTAGACAAAAGGATGAGGATTTCATGTAGGGTTGATGTTGATTATCTTAGAGTAAGCTTAAAGGGCACACATCCAAGCAAGGCAAAGTGGATTGAGAAGGACAAGGTGAGGGAACTCTTCCCTCACTTATATGTTTATTGATGAAATATTTTGGTGGTCCAAAAATATCTCAGTAAAATATCTCAGTGGGAAGGCGTGATCCAAAGCATATCCAGAGAATACTAAGGACAACTCAGAATTCACAGAAGCAACTTAGGAAGCTCAGAATGGCCTCAACAGACACAGAAAGGGAAAAAATTCAAAGTCCTCAAAACTCAGTGAAATTGACATCATCGCAATCTTTCAAATGGCATAAATGTCTCGTCAAATAGATTTATGTATCAAAATCTATCCATGGTCAAATTTTTGGTCAACCTAGCCTAGTCAAGAGGGATGAGTCAACATCTATACTGCTGATGTTAGCATCAATATGAATGATGTCAGCATCCGTACAGTGTACATGGCACACACAGAAGGTGACACATGTCATGTTGACATCAACATGGCGTCATCATGGTGATGTGGCACCACCAAAGGCTGCCATGTGTCACTTGTTTTCAACATTTTCGGGTCAATATCTGGACCAATGAAAAAGTGCCATGTGGCATACTATACAGGACGTGGTAGGCTGGTGTTGAAGGATGACATAGTAGGATGATGTGGTAGGTGATGTGGTAGGTGATTGTGTAAGTGGTTTGCATGAGCCAATGGTTGGATGCCACATGGCCTAGTCATGGCAGTGGGAAAATGCGCAATGAGGGCGCAAAACTGGATTTTCAAAAATAAAAAAATGGGCCTGCCAAATCTGGCAAAGCCCCTCAAAATATGACAGCCAAAATGCAAGCTGCGATGGATCCAAACAGTGGTCCAAACTTGGCAAAGTTCCAAACCACATATATATATATATATATATACAATGTTATAACAATAACCCAAAAGGGGAGATCCATGGGCTCGACCCTGGGACCTCCCCCTATCCAATGCCTTAGCAATAGCATCCACCACCGTTGGGCCAATGGACTTCATCGGTTAGTCCGCGCCACTTTTTTCTTAAAATTTGAGTCTTCCCACGAATGGGGAGGAGGGCACTCGACAATACGGCTGGGGATGGATTTCGAGACATAGTACAGAGAATTAATTGGAGGGAGGAGGCATGCAAACCAAGACGATATTTCTCAAGGCCCTGGGAGTGCTAGAGTCAGATTAAGGTGTGGAGGTAGTCATTTTTGGGTAATTCGACACCACGAATTCAATGGTCTTGTTTGTTTTATGATCTAAGAAAATCTTTTGTAGCCTAATTCTAGAATGACATATACTTATGTATTTTGCCAAATTATTTTGCTGAGTTAATAAAAAGGCCTACCCATTTGAGAGTAGGACCCAGAGACGTATTCCACTAGGGACGAACTCTATTGTCAAGTTTTTTTGTTCATATTTGATGCTTATGTATCTTCATTATTGATCTTTTCCTTCTTTATGGTGCACTTTAATTTATTCTCATTTAATACAATTATTTATAATTCACTTCGATGAAAATATCCTGGATCAATGATATAACCAATTCCACCAATACATCTATAGAAATTATCCCAGGGAAAACATTAAATATCAATTATGAACTCCTAGCATCCCAAAGAGAGAAGTTGATTAGATTACTACAAGAGAATAGTGATGTCATTTCCTGGGAATATGAAAACATGAATGAAATCCACCCAAATATATGCACTCACCATATATATACAAAGGATAATTCCCACCCCATTCGACATCCCCAAGATAGGATGAATCTTGCCGGAAAGGAAATTGTTAAAGAAGAATTACAAAAAAATATCTTGGTAAACTTTATATACCCAATTTATGATATACGGTGGGCTTAAACACTTTTTATTGTCCCCAAGAAAAATGGGAAGTGACATATCTATGTGGACTATAGGGAATTGAAAAAATCCACCAATAGAAACCAATTTCCCCTACCCTTCATCGATCAGGTCCTTGATACACTCATAGGAAAAAAGTAATTTTCCTTCCTCAATGGGTTTAATGGACATAATTAAATCCTAATTTCCCTGGAGGACCAAGAAAAAATGGCCTTTACCTTCCAGTGGGGCATGTTTTCCTATCTAGTACTACCATTTGGACTTTGTAATACCCCAACCATCTTTCAAAGGGTTGTTCTCAGCATATTCTCAAAAAAAAATCATGATTGCGTAGAGGTATATATGGATGACTTTACAGTGTATGATGATATATTTGAGGAAGCGCTAACTAATTTAGGGAAAGTTATTAAAATATGTAAAGACGAAAATTGTTATGAATTTTTTTTATCTGATAGTAACTAAGGGAATTGTTTTAGGTCATTGTTGGCCCTCGACCAAGTTTTGAGGAAACCTTAATCAGAGTTGGCCCAATTTTGGACTTCGACACATTGGTCAAGGAAGGAGTGCCCAGGCAGAGTTGAGATCGTGGATCTCACTTATTTTGTGGGCTATGTGGACCGAGTAAGGGGTTCTTTAGGGTTTTTGTAATGGGTTATGGGTTGTCGGCCCATGGGGTTTTCCCCATGTTTGTCCCTACTGTAAGGATTAGGAAAATTATAAATAAAAAAAGAATGTAAGATAGAAGTAGTGGTCTTTTGATCTAAGTGCAAGCAGTTGAATGGCTATGTGCAAAGGAATGTATGCGTGTTAAGGATTTGTGCTCAATAGAGGGTTGGCTCTATGCCCTAACCTAGTTTTGGAAGGAGGATCTGGTGCTTAGTACGCAGATCTCCTATCTGGTGTGAAGATTGACTTTGTGGCTTAGTGCATAGGAGAGAATGAATGTAATATTTGAGCACATAATAAAGAATTCAAAGTGATTGGTGGACGTAGCCCCACGCTAGGGTGAACCACGTATATCTTGTGTCTTTGGTTTTCTTTGTGCTGTGTTTTTTTATGTTATGAATCTGCTTAGTTCTTTGATTATTATGTATAGATCGATTATTTCTTAAGTGATTTACTTGTGTTAAGGGAAAATGAATGTTATATCTAACTCGGTGCTAAGTGCTCAGGATATATAGTAATTTAGTGTTACTACACCGATCTATTTTTGGGTATGTTCTGCGATGTAAATAAGGCTAATAAAATAATGCATATCACCTTCTAAGTGTTAATAGAGTACTCTTCCAAGTGTTTTTATCACAGATCTGTGTCCCATCTTGGTTACGGACACTTGTGTCCTGTAATCCCCCCTGCCTCTATCTCGGGCGAGACCTCGCCTACTTCATAGGTGTTGCCGAAAGGACTGGTAGTCGGGGTTTTGTTGGTACGTTGTTAAGAATTGAACCATGGGTATTCCCCTGTGCCAACAAATGGTTACGTTGTCGGGACCTGAAACTGTGATTGTTGGGAACTGAAATAAATAAAATAAGTTGGGAATTGAAATAAAGAAAAGTGAAGCTATGTGTGTAGATATGTTGTTGAAGTGCACAATACTCTACTTGACTTGTGAAGTTTTGTGCTACGAAAGAAATATGATATGAAGAAAAGAGGCAAGATCCTAAAAGAGGTAAATCTTTGTGCTTTGATAAGAGAAAGATAAGTGAAAAATTTTGTTTTGAAAGCATGAACTTAAATATGTTTAATAGATTATGTCCTAGTCTGAAGGCTAAGGCACAGTTGAAAGAAAGAGATGATTTGAGTAAATTTAATGGAAATGAAGAAAGATATGTTATTCCTATGCATAGAAAGAGTTTTTAGACTAATAAGTGGATGAAGGAACCTAGAATTGTTTTTTACAGATTGCAGGTGCAACACTATGATCTTATTGCATAGTACAGAAGAGGTTGGGGAATGTTTAAAATAAAAATAGGATTGACATTGTGCTATAATTTCAGATGACCGGGACATCTTGATAAGGAATTCCCTAGCACATGTCCTATTTGTCTTTTCTATAAGATTGTGGATCATGAGGTTGACGATTGTCCAAGTATGATTGCTAAAGTTGAAAGGATGAACATGGGGCAAGAAAACTATGAAGAAAGTCAAGAGACTAAGGGCATGTTAGAGAAAGAATCAGAGAAAGTTCATACTATGTTAGTGCAGTTGAAAGAAATGAAGGATGTTCACAAATATGTTAGTTTACTAGAGATATTGGAAGTAAAAAAACACATAAGTGAAAGAATAGAAGACTTCGACATAGACTGTTTCTTGGATGAAGAAACACAAGTAAATATTATGACACGAAACACTTGGGAAATTTTGCGAAATCCTACTGTGGTACCTTCATTGGGAAGGATAGGCTTGTTTAAGGGTAAGATTATAACCTTATGTGGAAGAGATACTAATGTACCTATTATTGTTCATGGAACATCATCTGAAGAATAATTTGAAATAATTAAGTTTGTTGGGGACAACGCCCCTTTCCCACTTTTATTAGGTAAGCCTTGGATTGAGAAGGATCAGATCATAAGAAAAGTAGAGGAAGAAGCTACAGAAAATAAAAAGAAATAATTAAGGGATTTCATAGCTATAAAAATAGATTGATTAATAGAAGAAAGAGAGGATAAGTCGAAGCAACAGAACAAAGTAACAACGCAGGATGAACAGAAGGAAAGATAATTAGCTGTCAAGGTTGAAAGAATGCAACAAGGCTTGAAGAACCTATCTACGCAAGAAAGAAGCATGTCCACCCATGAAGAATTAAAAGAAGGCATATTAACTTTAAACCCTTTGAGGGCATCTCAACAGTGCGAAGCCACTGCGCTAGGGGAAGATAAGAATAAGAATGGAAAGAGGATTCCAGAAATAGTTAGAGGGACTTAGATCACAGGGAAGAAGGAAATGAAGCTCAATAAAAAGAAATTTAAGTTGGAGAAACTACAAGAAGCTATAGAGACCATATGGAAGACTTCACAGACTGTAACCTCACAGGAGGTAGGTTCACGGGATTTGAACCTTGTTGGAATAGTGGGACCGTGCAGAATGGGACTTTGCCCTAGTGAAGCTATATGATTGTTGGAGGTGTCTCAACCATTAGAACGACTCTCCATAATGGTTAGAAAATTAATTTATGGGCTGATGGACCACTTTTGGGGCGTTGAGACTGCACCATAACAGACAAATTCACATTGATGGAAGCATTCCTGGCTGTTGGAAGAATCTGTTATGGTACCCCGCTTATTTAACTTGTCGGTCGCTGCACTGGGACCACTTTTTTCCACCTGTGATCAACTGAGCCAAGAAGAGAATTGTCCTTATGTCGATCTATGAAGTCTATTATTATCTAAAGGAAGACCCTGACTGTCTATTTGTCTACCCCACCTATCCGTTTGCATACCCTGATCCGTCTGTTTAAAAGCGAGAATGTCGAGTGAACCTAATGAATTAGAGAAGTCTATCGAGGAAGTCCTCAAGAAGATAATGGATGACAGAATGATATCTAAAGGTGTCCAGGCATCGTCGACTAGGGGACTACAGGCTTCCCCTTCAACTGGATGTCGTTCTAGCCATGTTAACCCCATGACTAAGTAGCGAAGTAAGCACCGCAGCAATCTGGCTAATGCGAGGCATATCTCGTCGATCCTACTTGAGTACATTTCACCTTTGGTTGGCACCATTAACCACGACAACATCCCCCGATATTATGAATACACTGTGTTCACTGCATACATTCTGAAAGGAATATGTGTAGTTGGGAGTTAGTTAGGATAGATCCCACTATTAAAGAACATCAAATTCAACTTGGGAGACCGAAATAACTACGCTATGTTGGCACCCCACCGCTACTTGAAAAAGTAAAATTGGAAGAATCCTCACCTCATCTCATATTCATGGATTAAGGGGCTGGCGCAGTCCACTGTGTTGAATGTGATGAATATTCCCCATTTTGGACACCACCAATAGGTTAATTCTTGCGTTAAACTCCTCTTGTCATGCTATCATGGCGGATATTTGTGTCTCAACCGAAGGATTAATGTGGATCTAGTGTTGATCCATCGAATCATAGGCTTAAGTATGAAGGAACCTGAACCTCAACAGTTTTATCCAGGGAAGGCCTCAAACCATTCCCTGGCACAGTGCATCAAGGTAGCTTACAATGAAGTTGAAAAAGGAAAGTGAAGTTACAAGGTATCCTCTATAAAGGATGGTGCAGTGCGCCTCACTTTCCAACTCATAGCTGGAAAGATCATAAGGAATAATAACCCCACACAAGTCACTGAGTTCATGGTGGACCTCGTAGGAAAATGTGTGGAGGGAATGTAGATGAACTGGGCGAGCTACCTCGTCAATGAACTAGAGAAATATTTCCACGAAGCCCATGATTTGGGATATGAATTCCACTACAACTGGCTGATCATTTTGATCGCATTTATTGATTGGAAAATCCCTGAAGGAGCCACATTCCCAAAGGTCGAACTCTAAGAGCCATTGGCCACTCAGTTTTCAACCTTGTGGTACACCAATGACATGACGAAGCAGTGGCAGTCCAATGTTGTGTTTCATGAATACTACCAACAATTAAAGGTTTCCATTGAATCATTTATGCACATGACATCACGCACCTTGCACTAGTACCGACCAATAGTGAAGTTTCCTACAGATCCGCATTTCATCTACATTACTGTGCGAAGAGAAGAGAACCAAGAAGAGTTACAGTCGTACTACAAGATAACATATGAAGACATGGAGCAGATCACAAAGGAATGGCTAGAGAAATTTATTGTACCTTTCGTTGATGTAGAAATCTCTGACACTAACACCATAGGAAGCCTCATAGTCACCTGGGTTGATCATGTCAAACAGTCTAGTGGGATGAAGAAGAATAAAAAGTAGGAAGAAGTCCAGGATAAAGAGACTAATGAAGAGGACAATTCTTCTTAAGATAACGGGTCTGGCTCGCAAGGAGGAGAAGACAAAGAAGAAGGACAAGTAGGAGGGGACAAATGAGAACAACAAGGAGGAGGAAAAGCTACACTACCTGAAGACCCCTCTACTGGAACAATCACACCACAGAAGAGGAAGGTTTCTCCAAATAAACCTTCAGCAAAGAAGAAGACGTGTGTTAATAAGCCCTAGTTGGAGGCCACACTCGCGGAGGATGATATCAGTCTGGTCTGTGGAGATATGGAGGATGCTTCCGAGGACATATTGCAGAGATATGGAGAGAATCAGGAGGAGATATATGGAAGGATAGAGAAGGAACTGAAGGAATTACAATAAGCTATTCATTTGGTCCACGTAGTACCTAATGTGCCTTTCTCGTCATAGATTAGAGAATTGGGGGATGAACCAGCCCAATTGAGAAAACTTACGAATGCGACAGAATCTCAACTTCACATAATTCAGGAAGAGAAGGAGAAGAATACAGAATCCTTGAAACAAGAGAAATATGAAACCTTAGAACAATTACGAGTAGCGTGGTATAGTGTAGCCTCCTATGAAAGTGAGAGAGGATATTTTCAGGTGCTGCTCCAGGAGGAAAAATCCCAGCTACAGAGAGAAAAGGAGCAGTTGCTCACAGAATAGGCCATAGTCAAAGAAGTGGTGAGTAAATCATGTCACTTTGTACCAGGCTTGGTATAGGAGGACCAGGATCTGGTTGAATTTCAAATACTGAAGCTCGTTGAGATCATCCAACAGCTTCAAGTCAAGATAATAGACTTGGAGGCCCAAGCAGTACCAAGCACTCTACAGGAGGTGTGCAACCAGAGGAAGGAGACCGATAAGAACACACTAATAAGGATAAGAACCCTCACCTCAAAATTCAAACAACTGAGCGATAGAAGCGCACAAACATATGAACGCCTCATCGAGGATCCAAAGATAAGAAATCTAGAAGCGCAGTTATAAGAGGTGCAACAATAGGCATTTTTAGTGCAAGTGCAAATGAAGCTGCTCACTGTGCTTGAAAGAATGAATAGATCCCAGGAGTAGTGCACAGTGCAACAACAAATCACTTCCCTCTAAGGAAAGGTAATGGAAATGATGTAGAAGCTACAGCCTGTTTAGGATGAAGCCTGCAAGGTGTTCGAAGAAATTGATGGACAGGGCTCGCAATTGGACCAAGTGGTTGCATCAGCAGAACAATACCTGGAAGGGCCTGTTATAGAGCAGATGATCCAGTATGTCACTCAGCAGGAGGCTAAGGCGAAGCAGCAAGTCGAGGCAATTCGAGTTAAGATTGAGGCCTTTGAAGCAGCTTTGTCTGCACCTGAGTGACTCGGGATGAGTCACAGGTGAGTGTTGGGTGCCTGTTGGCCCTTGAATAAGTTTTGAGGAAACCTTGGTTAGATTTGGCCCATTTTTTGACTTCGACACATTGGTCGAGGAAGGAGTGCCCAGGAGAATATGATATCACAGATCTCACTTATTGTTTGGGCTATGTTGACCCATTAAGGAATAATTTAGGTTTTTTGTAATGGGTTATGGGATGTCGGCCATGGGGTTTTTCCCATGTTTGGACCTACTATAAGGATTTGTAAAAGTATAAATAAAAAAATAATGTAAGATAGAAGTAGTGTTCTTTTGAGCTAAGTGCAAGTAGTTAAATGGATTTGTGCAAAGGAATGTATGAGTGTTAAGGATTTATGCTCTATAGAGGGTTGGATCTGTGCCTTGACCTAGTTTTGGAAGGAGGATTTGGTGCTCATTGCGCAGATCTCTTGTTTGGTGCAAAGCTTCACTTTGTGGCTTAGTGCACAGGAGTGAATGAATGTAACATTAGAGAACATAATAAATAAGGTGAAGCGGTTGGTGGGCATAGCCCCTCACTAGGGTGAACCACATATATCTTTTGTCTTTGGTTTGCTTTCTATTGTGTTGTTTATGTTATGAATCTACTCAGTTCTTTGATTATTATGTATATATATGTTTTTTCTTAAGTTCTTTACTTATGTTAAGGGAAAATGAATGTTAGATCTAACTTAGTTATAAGTGCTCAAGATATATAATCATTTAGTGTTACTACAATGATCTATCTTTTGGTATGTTCTATGATGTAAATAAGTCTATTAAACTAATGAATATCACCTTCTAAGTGTTAATAGAGTACTTTGTGAAGTGTTGTTATCACAGATATTTGTCCCAGCTTGGTTACAAACACTTGCATCCTATAACCCTCTTTCCTCTACCTCAAGTGAGACCTCATTTGCTTCGTGGGCATTGCCGAAAGGGCCAGTAGTCAGGGTTTTGTTGGTGCGTTGTTAAGCATTGAACCCTAGGTCTTCCCCTCTTCCAACAGTCACCATATTTCTCCCATGGGTATCAAGGTGGAGCAAGAAAAAATTGAAGTAATAATCAATCTTCAATCTCCAAAAACAAAAAAATAATATGTAGCTTTTTAGGGCATGGTGATTATTACCATCAATTTGTTGAAAACTTTATTAAAATTGCATGTCCTTTACTTATACTACTTAATAAGAATGCAAAGTTTATCTATATTAACAAGTGTCAATGTGCTTATGAAACATTAATATAAATAGTATCTACAACACCCATTTTAAGAGGGTCAAATTGGTCCTTGACCTTCCATATATATATATATGGATTCTTAGGACACTGCCATTAGAGTAGTACTTGGCAGTGCAAGGAACAAAATCCCTATGCTATATACTTTATCAGTAAGAAATTGACTACTGTGGAACTAAACTACAGGGTAACAAACAAATAATTCCTTGTTGTTATTTATGCTATAAATAATTTATGTCACTATATCACAGGCTATCCAGTATTTTTTCACACCGATCACTCTTCCATTCGTTACTTAATCAAACAAATAGTCATCAATGGTAGAGTGACCATGTGATTTTTACTACCATATGAATTTGACATAACCATTATTGATAATCCTGGAAGGGATAATGTCATCATTGAATTCCTATCGAGGCTCACCAACAATGGCAATGTAACTCTTGTTGAGGATGTTTTTTCTTGACGAGCATATTTTCTCATTATCTACTAACTCCCCAGGGTTCACAGATATTGATAATTACTTGGTTGTAGGAAAACACCTTACACACATCTCACTAAAAGAGAAGCAATAGATTATCAAGAAAAGTTTTCATTATTCCTAGATCAAAGGTTATCGCTTCTACATTGGGCCTAATATCATAATCTAGTGTTGTGTTATAGAAGACAAGATCCATGAAATCCTATGGGAATATCATGATGGTCCCTATAGATGACACTTTGCAGAAAAAATAATCACTTACAAAGTATTCGATGTAGGGTATTACTAGCCCACCATATTTCGAGATGCCCGAGAGTACATGAAAAGTTGTGACAACTTCCAATGGATGGGATGGTATATTTAGATAGATGAGATGCCAATTCATACCTAACTTATGGTGGAACCATTTGAGAAGTGGGTGGAGGCCAAATCACTCTCCCAAGTTATAGAAGAACCAGTGTCATAATTCCTCTATGGAGAAATCTTTGTCTGATTTCGGGTGCCAATAGAAATCGTCACATATGGAGGAGAACAATTCACTTCCAACCATATTCAAGAAATCATGGAATAATAAAATATCAATCATGGGATAACCTTACCATACCACCCATGGGATAAAGGAAAATTCAAAAGTTCTGATGGGATTTTGGAATCAATACTAAATAAAATTGTCTAATAAAATATTAAGGATTGGGTAGAAAGACTTCTAGAGGATTTGTGGGCTTACCATACTACTTGGAAGAGCGCTACATGATTTACCCCTTATGAGATTGTATATGGTACATAGGTTATCCTCCCTATTGAGATAGAAGTGAAGACACTAAGGATGAAACTATAGTTAGGAATGGATCTATTAGAAGAAAAGCATAATCAAGTGAACTATATCAATAAGTTAGATGAACGGTGTCAAGTGACCCTACATCATACCTCTATGGTTCAAAAACAATGAGCCAGATGGCATGATAAATTCATCAAAATGAAAAAGTTCCATCCATGGGATTGGGATCTTATATACGACTCCAGATTCAAATATTTTAATTGGAATTTTTGGACACATTGCATAGGGCCATATGATATTGATGTTGTCTACGACAATGGTGTAGTGAAGATGCATACCATTAGTGAAATAAAGATTCCATTAATTCCCAATGGACATCACTTGTGACTATATAAAAATCCATTGTCAAAGGATGCATTCATTAAGAATCATTCCACTTGTTGGTGCAGTGATGACCTAGAGATTGTAGGTATGATAGGTGCAATGCCCACCCTATTAGCAACAACATCAAATAAATAATAATAATAATAATAATAATTGTATCTATGAAAGATCGCTTCCGGTGTGTTTAGACAAATGTCATTTGAAAAATAGTTTCTTGTGGATGAAATTGGCATATATATATATATAGATATAGATATATATGTATATGTATATGTATATGTATATGTATATGTATATGTATATGTATATGTATATGTATGTATGTATGTATTGGGAAGTCAAGTTGGATAGAGAACAACGAGAAGAAATGAAGAACAGAGAGAAGGCATGGGATCAAGAAGATCAAGAAAGACGATAAGATGGGGGACAGGAAGAAACAACTAGCGCAAAATCAAGAAAAACCAACCAAGCTTGAGTTGCATCCAACTATTGGACATTTCTGTGTTAACCCGGGTTCTACTTTAAGTTTCCAACAACACCCTGCAAACCATCATCCCTTATGAATAACAGAAGGAAACACTACGCATAGAGTGCACAATGCAGTCTCAACCAAAATGGATTATGGGTGAGTGCAGGACCCAGATGTCTGCAATATTGGAAGGGAGGCTTATGAGGCAATGACGGATATTATTTATACCTAAAAACACATCATATATATCACTCAAAGACATCATTATATCCAGATCTATCATTTTGTAATCAATTGCATTCATTTAATATTTATTTTGCAGTAAAATCATGGCTATTCTATTGTGCACTATGTTTTACTACTAACAGATTAATCCATTCATAACTAAAAAATAGCAACAAATGACATGAACATTCCACATAGAGACAAAGTTGACCATGGTTCACCCCCCTGGACTATGTCCACAAAGATTTGGTTGTCTTCATTCTTTTATTATTCTTCATCAAGTTTATAGCATTGTGCACATTACATTTGAGGCTGGAAATATCGTACTAAGATCCACATCTTGCGACCTTACCCTCAATTACAATGCATATCTCTATCTCAAAAACTAACTCTAAGATCATTTAAACATTTTCTTCCTCCGATATCTCACACAATATATTTATATTACAAAAAGGGGTTAATTACCCGTTACAACAATGACCAAAACCCTAAACCACTAACCTTAGGTGGATTAGGTTTTTCCACTTTCTAACTTCCTGAGCGCGGCTAGTCTAAAATCCAACCATTTTCCTCGTTGATCCATGTATTTCCTGCTTCCTTTGAATTTCCTTCTTTCTCGGCACTGTTTTTCCTTGTTTTTCGGCATGTGCTCCTTCTTTGGTCCATTTCCCAATTGCCTTCATTAATTACCGTGCCTTTACCAATATTTCCTTGAATCTTCTACCAAAATTGCCTATGCCAATAGGCCCCAAACACTTACCTGTGGCTCGTCCAAATCCACTCAGGTAGTGTGTGCTTCCTGTACTGACTTCTCGAGCACCTAAAACCTGCTTGAAATTTCTTCAACTCTAGATTTTACTTACGTGCTCTTTTCTACTACCATCTCCACCATCTGCATAGTAATGCATTCCTTCACCATTTCCCCACTCTCCAATCCAAATTGTTCAATATCGCCCTTTGTTGTGCAAATATCAGTGAGTATCTATTCGACTTCTTCTTGTAGTGGTTCTAACTGAACTTGCCTTGACTTCTTATCTATTTGGATGGATTTAAGATCCACCTGTTTATTCTTCATCTCCTGCACACTTTTCAGTCTGTCAGTTATTTCCATCATTTTCTTCTTATGCTTCAATTATTGCACTGCAGTATTTACCCCCTCTTATTTCGGCTCTAACTACTAGCATTTCCGATCTTCCTGAAGGTTTTTCCATAATTGCGCACTCTTATTGTAAATCTTTGTTATTTTGTGGAGTCTGAGTGCAATATTTTCTATATGATTTGCAGCCTTTTGCTCTCTCTTTGTTATTAATTCTGTTGGACTGCTAGGTGTTAGGAGTTCTGAAAACTTTGTAATGTGGCTTATGTAATTTTCCATAACCTGTGTTATTTTCTCAATTTTTCCTTTGTGGGTATATTATATCCTTGTGCGCTGTCGTGAATGGTTTTAAATACTTATTCCACCTATTTCTCTATTCTTATAGCATGTTTCTTTTATTCATACCTCTCGAAATGCACCTGGTTAAGAGTTATTTCCCATGTATTATTGAATTCTTTGGTCAATTGTAATCTTGTAGCATTTGCACAGGCCCTTGACTGAATTTCTTTTATGACACTTATCTGGAGTTCGTAGAATGCCTTAGTTGGAATATTTGGAAGTGCCAAGTCTAGATGATATATATCCTTGACTATATTAGGCATTGTAACTTATCTACTAGAAACATCTCTTGGGTGATATAGAATTTTTCATTCCCCATAGTTATGATCTACACTATCTCCTATTCGAGAAATGTTCTCTCCTAAGAGGTTTGTTGTTGTTTTTCCTGATATTTTTTTTGCACTACCGTAAGTTGTAACTGATACAATGCATCCCTAACCTCTGTCAATTTATTCACTATCGCATACCTTTTCTTCTTAGCATCATACCCATCTTCCATTGTGAAATAATGCACTTTATCTGCTACCAATTATGCATCATCCTCTGTAATTTTGATATGAGAAACCTCCTCGTGTGTCTTCATTTTCTTGTGTTGTCATGTTGTCTGCAACGCTGTTATTTTCATTGGCAGAGTCTTTTTCTATGTAGTTGGAACTGGTATATCCATATTTGGGGGATTCCCACCTCATAGCTCCTTCAGCATAGGAATATTTGTCTCGGGTTGTGTTCCTCCATTTCGTTCTTCTGTGCACTCCTTTTCCTGACTTGAATCATTTGGGATTTTTTTTTTTTTGCCTTAGCATTTTAATGGTTGTGCTACCCCCTGTTTATTTTGCACTCTGTCACTTTCCTTGTATTTTTTGTTGGGCTGGTTGACTATTCTTAAGGGACATCCTCTACTTTTTTATATTTTGGTACCTTCTTTAGGATTATTGGCACCTTCCCTTTTTCAGGCCAATCCCTCATGGCCCACTTCCCTTCTTCCCCCATGACACAGTATCGCAATTGTATCCATTCCTTTCTAGGATCCCTCTTAGCCTAGATCCATATGTTGTGCCTTCAATCTTGAAAGTTTGTTATTCCTTGATTTTCCCTTACAACTTATGGTGGTATTCTCCATGTGTTTTCTATATTCTCCTGTATCTCATCATATGTCATGGAGAAAATTCTATGATTTTCCTTCCTTTTCTTTGGATCTGAAGTGTGTCATAGTGTTGTGTTTTTTGTTGTGCATCATTTCCCTACCCTATGGTAAAATGCATTGTATTTTGGTTCTCCCCATCCAACCAATGTTATTAATATGATCAACCATGCATAGTGAAATTTTGAACCCAAGTCCTTCACATCCTTGCAATCCTCCAAAAGCAAGTTTAGTACATATGGAGCCCAACTGAGTAGACTCCCATTTGTGCACTGCACGATTATTTCTATTACTCTTGCATGGGTTTCCTCTTTCCAAAATTTTCTCAAGAGTTTGGATGCCATCAATTTTGTTGAAAACTTAGTTTCTGGGTCATTTATCTTTCTAATAGCCATTACCCTGGATCCTTTGTCAGTCCCATATTTTATCTTTATCTCTTTTTCCATGGATTTTTATTTTTTTTGTCGTCCATGTACTTCTCTAGCTTTGCTCCATCTATTGGAATTTTTTTGATTTATGTAATTAAGTCCACATCTATGTATACATGCCTCTCCATTCATAATATACCTCCATGTACTAGTTCCAGTAGTTTTTTGACACATGCATTAACATATTTTCCTCTCGCAAAGTGAGGAATCTCCAATAGGTTCATAATTCATGTGTTATATAACCCTACAATCCACTGTTTCGGATCCAAAATGGGATCCCCTGATGGACCCTCTCCTTTAATTTCCATGTAAATCTATTGCACGAACTTAGGAAACTTCCCCGTGTCTTCCACATCATGATCAACATACTTCAGTTTGTTAACAGATCCTAACATGTCACCAACTACTTTGAATCCTTCAGGTATCTGCAGTAGTGATAGTGTGAGTTCCTTCTTCTTTCTCGATGTTCTTGTCATGATAGTTTTTTCCTAGTCTTCTTCTTTCCTTCTTATGGTCATATCACTTCGACTCGGTTCTCTTCCTCATTTTCCTCAGTGTCTGAATTTTATTGGTTCGTAATGTCTTCCACCTTTACTTGTTCCTCCAACTACTACATTGGCTCATATACAAGGTGTTTTCCTTCATCAAACTATGGTCGTTCATCATCTTCCTTATTCAACAGTTCTTCTGGTTGTGTTGCACCTAAATTGTTGCATAGGGTTTTTCTCTGTGCTTGGGTTTCGTGTTTCCCTTTGCGAATCGATATACATTCCTTATGTTGTTGAATCCTTCTCTTCTACAATAGTGGGACTAATTGGTTCAATGACTAGAGATGGAATTGCAATCACATCCACCACTCCTTCTGACTGATTTGGTATTTCTCCATCGGTGGCTATTTCCTATGTAGACCTTGCAGCATTCCATGTTTTGCTTGTGACCCAGATAGGATCTCCAAAATTTGGTGGCGCCATTCTATGAAATATTGAAAAGGTTCCTCTGAATCTTAACTGAACACCTCAGATTCACCTACTCGCACTAGGTTTTCTTCCTTAGCTCTCATTTGGAAAAATCCATAATGAGTCTTGTCGTTCATTTTTTCTAATTATATAGGTCGTGCCATAAATTCTCTGTCACATGCACTTTTCTGACCATCAATTTTTCTTTTTCTGTCTGCTTTCTATATCAACGCATTGCTTTTGATGTCTTTTCACATTTCCCTGGTGTGCAATGTATTCAGGTTCTTTCATACCAATTTCTATCTTCTTTCACATTGTATTATATAACTATCTATCTACCACTTATCCATCTACTGCATCTTTTTGTATTTTTCTTGCTTTTCCAAAAAAAAAATATTATTGTTTCTTTTAACTCCTACTATATAAACTATGTATAATTGTAATTTCCTACACTGCAACTAATAATGGTTTTTGGGTCGACTATCCCTATACAATTTCAATCAATTTACATTCACCAATCCTTGAATCTCTTTTCATGCTAGATTATGTGACTGCACAACACCTCCATCTGTGAGAGATTTTATCTCATATGGACCTAACCAATGCATCCTGCATTTTCTTGTATGTCGTAAGTACTTGTTTTCATAGAGGAGAACCAGATCTCCTTCCTTAAATTTTTTATTTTTAATGTGTCTATCATGCCAAGCTTTGTCTTTGTATTTCTATACTTCCTGATGGAAACCAACCATAATCATGTCTTCTTCTAGGTCCATGATTTGAGACAATATTTCTTGAGTTGTGCCTCTTTCTATCATGTTTGTAATGGATGCAATGTGTAGACTAGGTATCAAATATTCTAAAGGGAATACTGCTTCCTATCCATACACCAATCTTAAAGGTGTCTTCTCTGTGCATTTCTTGCATGTGGTTCTAAGAGCCCATAATACTGCCGATATCTTCAAATCCCAATCATCCTTGTTTACATTGCAAATTTTAGTTAGGGAATTCTCCAGTATTTTATTAAATGCTTCCACTATTCCATTATCCCGAGGATAGTATGGAGTTCTCTTTTGATGGTGTATCTCAAATTATTCAATCATTTCTCGGATGGTATTATTGATAAAGTGAGTTCCCTGATCACTCATCAAAATTATAGGGCATCCAAATCTTGTAATTACTTGTTCAAATAGAAAGTGCATTATAATTTATGTGCTACAATATTTTATTGATGTTGCTTCAGCCCATCTAGTTAAATATTTTGTCACTGTAATGATGTACCTTGCTCCTAATCTTCTAGTTGGTGGATTGATTGGTCCTACAAAGTCAATTTCCCATTTTTCAAACAATTTCAGGGTTACCTTAGGTTTTAGGGGTAGCTCATCCCTCGTAGATGGATTTCCTACCCTCTAACATACATCACAAGTATAGAAATATTCATTTGCATCTTTAGAAACTGTTGGCCACCATAGTCGTGTGCGTAGTATCTTTTGTGCAGTGGCTTTTCCTGCATAGTGTCTTCCATATATTCTTTCATGTTCTTCTGCCAAAATGATGGGACGTTCATATTCCATGACACATCTCCTCGGAATATTATCCTCTCCTATTTTATATAGGTGTCCTACAATAAGTTGGTAATCTACATATATAACCACCAAATTATTCTTATGCACAGTTTTGTATTCCTTTGGGGCAATTCATGTACTAAAAAATTCAATAATATTATAAAATTATTCATCAACAATCTACAATGAAAAGAGTTGTGCATCAAGAGAATTGTCCTCCAAGCTTCTTGGTTCCTCTCCATTAGTTATCATGGATAGATGATCTGGCCCTCCATTCAGTCTTCCAGGTTTCACAACTACTTCAAAATCAAACTCTTGAAATAAAAGTAACCATATACATATTATCGCCCCCAACATTGGCTTGTTGACCAGCTATCTGAGAGTAGAGTGATCTGTGAACATTTTAAAATGTTGGCCTAATAAATAATGTATGAACTTTCGTAGTGAATATACCATAGCCAAACTTTATCTCTTTGTTGTATTATAATTATGTTTTGACTCTGAGAGTTTCCTACTTGAAAATACTTTTAGGTGATCTATGTCACCTTCTCCTAGTTGTGTTAGTACTACTCCAAGTGTTATTGAAGAGGAATCCACATGAACATGGAACTCTTTTGACCAATCTGGAAACACCAGAATTGGTGTTGTCTCCATTTTCTCTTTTAAGATGTCTAGACTTTGTTGGAACTCATCATTCCATTGAAACTTGATATCCTTCTTTAATAATTTCTCCATGGGCATAGTAATCTGTGTGTATCTCTTTATGAACTTCCTATAGTAGCATGTGTGACCTAGTGTATATCTTAATTTGCACACTGACTTAGGTGGTGGTAAATTAAAAATGATAGCAATATTTGCAGGGTCAACAAATGGGCCCTATTTACAAACCACATGTCCTATCAAAATTCCAAATGGTGCATTGAATATGCATTTCTTAATGTTCAAGGAAATTTGGAATTGTCTACATCTGTCTAACATTAATATTAAACTTCAACATGATCTTTCAATAGGATAAATATTTTCCAATCATCCATTTTAACCTCCAAAACATTATGTATAAAATCTTTAAATGAAGCTACCACAACTCTTGAAAAAATAGCAGGGGAATTCTTCAACCCAAAGGGAATTAATATGTATTGATATGACCCCCATTCTATAGAAAATGTACTCTTATGAAGATCCTTTGGTGATACCCTGAAAATCCATCAGTGAATGAGTATGCTTCTTGTCCTCCTACATTTTCCAATACCTCATCTATAAATGGATTAGGGAAGGGATCATGAAGACATGCATCATTCAACTTCCTCAAGTCTACAGAGATCCTTATTCCCCCTTTCTTATTCTCCTGAACTACCATGGAGCTAATCCACTTAGATTATTTAGCAGGTTCTATTATACCATCCTCTAACATTTTGTCAATCTCTACCTTAACTTTCTATTTATATATTGGATTAATCCTTTAGGGTCTCTGTCTTATTTTTCTAGCATCTGGTCGTAGAGGAATTTTAATTTCTTCAAGTTATCCTACTACCCATTTCATCTCTGAAAACATTGTTGGAAATAGATCAGTATATTCGCGCAATAATTATGTTATTCTTTCCACTGTCTAGTTATCCCAATAGTCATCAATAATTGCATTTTTTGGATGCTCTTCTGTTCCAATATTGACTTTCTTTATCTTTAGTGGTGAAGAAAATTATTCTGACTGTAACTGTGGGACTTCTACTTCTCTTTCCCCTTCAATGTTTTTTATCTGAATATCACGTGGGTATTCTTATGTTGGTTCATCTTTTGCGACATGGTAACAATGTAGAAAATGTCTGATTATTTGTCGATTTTGGTTCTAATAAGTTGTTAAAATTTCAACTTCAGGTTCTTCAAAGATATTTTATTTTATCAACTTCAATGTTGCATCTATCATTAGATTCTCATGTTCAAATGCAAATGTGACTACAAAGTTCTGATGCAAATCTTCCCAATTTATAGTTCCTCTACACAGTTCCAATTTTGTATACCAATTTCTTGGAATGCCTTCTAATGTATCGATGAAGTGATGTGGAAATTATTCTTGTGGTATCAGTCTCCATTGAGTTATTCATATGTCTATATGTTCTTTGGGTTGTCCTATTCTATCATATTTCTGCATATATTTATTCTCTTGTTCTGCACCAAACCTGATGCGCAGTAATCTTTTGCATTGATACCAATCATGGATCTTTTCTTTGTGAGTACCCCACCAATGTGTAGGTGTTTCTTTCAAGGAAATATAAAAAACTAATAACCTTTGACTTTCCAAGACTTCTAACTCAAATTTTGTTAAAAAATCTTTGAAATCATTTTGACCATAAAAACTTGGACGTTCTCTTACCTTTGATCCAATCCATCTTAGTGTGTGTGTCATTCTTGCACATATTCTGGTAGATATCTAATGTAAGTGTTGTTTCCAATTCTCCAGTTCTATATCAGAATTTGAAGCACAAAAATTGATTCTTTTCCTGCTAAGAATTCCATCTTTTGTTGGGTTAATGTAATCTTCCCCATGCACGGTAGTTCTATAGAATTGGTTTATCTCTTATGTGATGAAGTTTTTTGTTGTTGGTCCAACATATATTCCACCTTTTGAAGGTTCTAATGGTTCTATGACTCTATAGTCTCCTGATTAAAAAATCATTTTTCGAGTCTTCAAGTTGATGATATCTTTATTGTCAAATTCCAAATCTAATCCAAACAATGTTGGATAAGGTGTAGAATTATCCACTCTATCATTTACCTCAAAATCTGCCATAGTACACAAACCATCTAAATCCACTAGTATTTCCTTCATTCGACCAATCGGTATTACTCTATATTGGTTTTCTAATTTCGACTGAATAGGTGAATATCCTAGTGTAGGTTCCCCATGCATTCTCGTGTTTTCTTAGGAAGAACATTTACCTCAGATCTGAAAAACTAATATGATGTCACCCATGTTAAAGTCTCAAATATTTTCATTCAGTCTGAACTCCATATTTATTCTTGTCTTCCTATGGACATGATTTATTGTCTTTTTTTCTAGTTTTATCTCTTCTTCAGGACTACATTTTTCTATCAAACTTTGTAATAGTTGTAGAGATGTTTGATCATTCAATAACTTCAAGCAAGACAAGAGAAAATTTCTTTGATTACTTACCTTTTCTGAAGACTGATCTCTGTTGGTATGATCAAATGGATGAGGCATATCATATACTAGTCCATCATATCCCGGTTGTGTATTTGAAGTGGAAGCAATATTCTCCTGCAAGATTTCTTGTCTGGCTTACTTAAATGTCTCTTTTTCCTTTCACGCATCAAAATTTTGTTGAGGTGTTGTATTTTTTTTAACCAACTGGTGTTGGTTTTGATTTTGATTTGATGCATATGCTCCTATATTGGTTCCACCATGAGTAACTATATTGATCTTTTTCCCATCATATTTAGTTTCTATGGAAATCCATTGAACATTTTTATTATTTTGATTCCTTTTGTCCTGTATTTTTGTCATAAGTATAGGACAATATTATTTAGTGTGATCTTTTGCACGAAAACACATGCATATTGTTGGTGGAAGTGGACAATCCCTTACATAATTTCTAGGTTGCTGACAATTGTGGTAGGTTATTGGTCCTCTACCTCTTACAAATCCTCCTCTTCCATCACCTCCTCCTCTGAATCCTTCTTTGTTTCCTTGATTGTCTATGCATGGTGTATTATACTATGGTACTTGATTATACTATGGTGGAGTTTAAAAATGCTACACATTATTATACTGTTGTGCAAGTTGTCCTTTCATTAGTTCATCTTGCATCCTATAAGCATCTGAGGTCCTTTCTTTCATCATTTCCAAGGTTCGAAAATCCTTATCTCCGTATCCTATAGACTTGCATAAATTACAGAATGTACTCTTAGGAACTATTTGGTACTTTTTCATCATGGGATAATGATAAGGATCATGTCCAGGTGTTTTACATATTTCACACCAAAATCCTCCTATGGTTAATGGATTTGGCACTCCTACTACCAAGTACTGCAAAAATGTTGGGGCACTCATTTTTTTGGTGTCCTTCTGTTATGCATAAGGTACACCAAAAAACTTCCCTCTTTTCCTTGCCTTTGTTCTGATTTAGCTTAAATGTCATATTATTAAGATCCTCTCTCAACTCTTCTATAGTTGGATCTATATGTTTATATTGATTCTCTTCCAGTTGTAACGCTTCTTGCAAAACCTCATACTGAGTCTGGAACTTATATTTACTCAATGGATATTTAAAATGTGGAAAAAATGAGTTTATAAATAGTTTCCTATATTGCATGTCTATTATGGGATATTTCAACTTACCTTTAAATCACTTGAACTTCTAATCAATTTCCCAAACCGACTCTCTAGTATTCTGTTTGATTTCTATCATTTCATTCATATATTTATGTTTTGAACTTAGTCACTAGAACTCATTGATTAGTGCCTTCTTTACATCTCTGATGGTTGTAGGTGATCCTTGTGGACTATTTACTGCGAGGCTCGTAAACTAGTCCAGTGTGTGGTTTCTGAATGTAACTGTGAGTTGAGACACGTTTTTATCTTCATCTATGGTTTGTTCAGCTTCCAAAATATTTTCACAAATAAATAAATGTTTCTTTGGGTCCTCCGACCCTTCTCCATGAAATTTTGGTAACCGAATGATTGGATCTTCTCCTGCCATTGTAAAGTTTGAATTACAACCTCTGTCGGGTGTAGATAACTGAATACTAATAGTTGAACTCGTACTTCCACTTGAATTTCCACTAGTCCCTTTTCCTACTAGAATCCTTCTACTACTAATTGTTGATTGTCTAAAATATTATTTCTTTTCTGATGTCTTAGTCACACATGGGGTCGTGGGTTCCACAATAATTTTGATCTGGAATGGAGATCCTTATTATGCATCGGACCCTTGACCTATGTTTTCTCTCATATTTTGTGCACAATATTTACTCAATATGCTCTGAAGCACAAAGATCCTCTACATTTTCTTCATCACTTTCCAAGCCTTCCCACTCAAATACTTCCCTCTTTTTCCTATTAATATTATATTGGTAGGGTATTTCGTTACACATCGTTCCCTCTTTGTCCATTATTTTCTTGATCTATTATCCATCCATCAAAATGGGGTCCATTTATTCCTTCTTCTTTCCTTTATCCAGATCCTTCTCCATGTATCATATTGTCCTTAGTGTTTCCCCCAGTCTCCCCATGCACAGAGTTATTTAGTTGTTAGACTCCATTGTCATCACTCATTTATCATGCAGCAAAATCTTGATCGACGTATAGAGTGATATAATATACCTTCCTCTTGGACCCTTCAAAAACTCGTTCTCTACAGTAGTATATGATTTTGTAGTATCGACTGCAAACTTGGAAATGAATCCTACAATAATGTTGTCTAGCCAAAAATCAAATGTGCAAGTGAATTTATTGTTAACTTTTTGTAATTGTGAAATATTCTTAGTATTCCATTCTACTGGTCTTATCTAGTTAGCAGGGATGATTTTAAGGATGGAAAATTATTTTAAAATTTAGAAACCTTGGTGAATCTTACTAATCCTTCATATGCAAACTATAAAATGTTTGGCGATATTTTTGTAAAAATATTCAAATTTCTAAGGATTCGATTGGGTGATTGTCTTTTAATCTCAGCATCCACTACTGCAACAAATGTGGAAAATCACAGAAAAATGCCTCATGAATATCAGTAAATACATACCTTTCGCGCGGTGTATACTTGGAGTTTCTATTGTCTTTCTATGCAAACTCGTTCTCTTTTTTTGTCATCCATCATTAAATATCCTTTTTAGTTGGGTTCCATGATCTGAAAATCCCCTTCTAATACTTTATACTCTTTACTATTTTTCTCAATAAGTCCCTTCCAATCTATTCTTTTGGGTTCCTGCTAGCAATGAAACCATTTATTGGATGTTTCTAGGCTGACCAAGGTTCTACTTTAGGTTTCCAACAAAACACTGTGCACAGAATGCACAATGCAGTCTCACTTGAGATAGCTTATGGGTGACTGCAGGACCCAGATGTCTGCAATATTGGAAGGGAGGCTTCTGAGAGGAAGAGGGACATTTTTTCTACCTCAAAACACATAAGATATATCACTTCAACACATAATTATATCTAGATCTATCATTCTATAATAAGTTCCATTCATTTTATATTTATTTTGTAGTAAATATCATATCTATTCTATTACGTGCTACATTTTACTACTAACAAATTAATCTATTCATAGCTAAACAATACCAATAAATCACATGAACATTCCACATAGAGAAACAAATTTTATCGTGGTTCACCCTCCTGGGATACGTCCAAAAATATTTGGTTGTCTTCACTCTTTTGTTATTCTTCATCAAGTTTATAGCGTTGTGCGCATTACATTTGAGGCTAACAAGGTCGCACTAAGATCCACATATTGCGACCTTTCGCTCGATTACAATGCATATCTCTGTCTCAAAAAATGACTCTAAAATCATATAAACAGTTGATTCCTCTGCTATCTCAAAACATATATTTATATTACAAAAAGGGTTTAATTACCCATTATAATAATGACCAAAACCCTAACGAAAGAAAAGCGACAGAACAGGAAGCAAAGAAGAATTTTGAGTAGTTGTTGTGATGGGAGGGTGTTCTATGTAGGAATCCACGAATGTAAGCAAAGGAATGTATATTTAACATATATTATAGCATATAGCACAAGAAGAATGCCTTAACTATAATAAAACATAAAATATTTTGTGGACATATCCTAGGAGGGGGTGAACCATGGTAACTATGTGTCGAATTATGTTTTAAAATGGTTATTGATACTTGTATTGTGTTAATTCATGTCTGTATGGTGTTAATTCCTACCTTCACTATGAATGAATTCTTATCTTTATTGATATTGTTGATCAATTCATGTGCAGTAACCTTAATTGTATGTTTAACTGTTAAATGATAATAATAGAGACTGGTATGCATAAATAATTAAGTAACAAGGTTAGGTTAACTAAGATATAGAGAACAAAAGGATCATGTAGGTATGAAAGAGTGTGCCTCCTTTATTTCCCTCACCGTTGCAGAATATTGGTTCCTGTAGTCCCCATAAAGATACCTTGGGTGATACTTCTACTGCTTGCAGGTGATGCCAAAAGGGATGGTATCTGTAGGGTTTTGTTGGACTACTTACTTTGAACCCAGGGTCTTGAACCTTCCTGTGTCAAAAAATGGTTCCATTACCAAGACACAGAATCTAAAAGTGAGGGAATGTTTTGGCGACCGATGAGGAAAGAGATAATCGAATGGATGGAACAAAAAGAATAATAATTTATGAAGAAGGAGCATAAAAACACTTGCTTAAAGAATAAGCAATGGTTGCAAATGTATGTGTAGATAGACTTGCATCAGGTATTTTTCAGTGAATTTCCTAATATTTTAGCAGAGAGGCTACAAATATTTGTGCAAAAGACTGGTAGACATAGACCAGTTGTGCAAAATAACTGGACTCCTGAAATAGTGAGATGAGTGGAAGTAGTAGATAATAGGATCTCCTACGCAGTGGAATTTTGGCTGGAAATGTTAAGCCCTAATATTGGCTCATTACCCCTTAATTGGGGCATATTATATTAGTAATGTTATTTTATTTATGTCATCTTTAGGCCATTAGTTGTAATTATACCTCCTAGTCTCCTATATATACAAAGGAGACATTTTCATTTTTAATCATCTGGTACTTGAACATTTAAGTGGGGTGAAAGGAGGTTTCCCCCTTGAAGAGGCTCATTATCTGAAATTATCTCTTTTTCAAGGCGTTGAGTACTTTTCCTGAGGTTTTTCTATGCTATATTGATGTTTGGTTCTTAACATACGGTATCAGAGCTCAAGGTCTTGGGGTTTCGCTGCTACATCTGAGACACCGTGGAAT
>ML777470.1:1086109-1108645 GCA_009831015.1 Picea engelmannii | reverse complement strand
TTTACAAGTGATAAATTCATCTTCTTTGTATGGGATCTAACAATGTACTCAACTCCATTCTTAAACAAATGATACTTATTCTCATGATGATGAAAAATAGCTTTCCTATCGTATAAATATGGGCTTCCCAACACAATACCACAAATATCCAATGGAATAACATCAAGTTCTACCTCATCAACGAAATGTGCAGTGATAGAAAACCTAAGTTTACACCTCCTTGTTACTTGTAACTTAGCATTATCACATATCCAACCAAGAGGGTATGTCTTAGGATGTGGAATTGTTTCCAACTTTAATTTCTTAACAGTTTCTTCAGAAATAAGGTTTGCTTGAGATCCAGTATCAAATAGAGTATCTATCTTAGTATGATTTGAAACAACCCTTATGTGAAAAAGTTCAATTATCTCTTTTTCTTCTCGAGTTACATTGATATTATTGTTACTTGAAGAACTAGTACTTTCAATAGAACCATTACCTTGATAACCCATGGCTGTGATCTTCGTTTCATCACCCAAATCAGAACCTAAATCATGTTGTACGGTTGCAGCAGTCTTTGACTTCCCTTTGTTGCCAAACTTTCTGGGTCTTCTTTCAGGATGAAGTTTCCAACAATGGTCTTCATCATGGCCATCTTTTGAACAATGTTTACATGTGACTTTTTCTCCCTCTTTCTTAACAACAACATTCTTTTTTCCATTTCACTTGAACTTCTTCTTTCCTTTGTCTCCATGGATGAAAGGCTTCTTGTTACCCTCATGAATTTCGTTCCTTCCTCTTGCTTCCAAATGAGTGGCATGAACACAAACTTCATCTAGATTTGAAGGATTAAACATGAGTATCGTATGTCTCAAATAACTATGTCAAGATCCAATGTATTTGAGTAAAGTTTCTTGAGAAGACAAATATACTCCCAAAACCAAAGCTCTTGTCCTAAATTCTTGAGTAAAGCTTTGCACATTCTTTCCTTTATCTTGTCTAAAAATATTCCAATCCATAGTAGCCTTTTTCTTATATGCCAATGGGTAAAATTGTCTTTTAATTGCAACAATAAAATCATTCCAAGAGGTTAAAATTTTACCATGCTTCTTCATGTCCTCTTGAATCTTGGATTCCCACCAAATGAGTGCTACACTATCCAATCTTAAAGAAGCAAGATGAATTTTGGTTTCATCATCTTGAATTTTTTGTATCCTACAATATACCTCAATCTGACGAATCCAATTATCTAATTTCTCAGCATTAACTTATCCATTGTATATTGGCAATTCGAATTTAATATCAATCTTTAATGAAGGAATTTGTGAAGGAGTTTTACCATGTCCCTTTGGAGAATTCAAAAGAGGTCTTGAATTGGTAGAAGAAGAAGAAGAAGAAGATGGAGGAGAGGGTGGTGGAGAGGCACCATTCCCTCCATTTCCATTTGGATTTTTATCACCACTGTCTCCCTTATTCTTTGAAGGGTTGGAGCCTTCACCTTGCAAACTTGTATTCATTTCTATCAAGGTCTTCATCATCTCTCTCATTTCCATGACAGCCTTTCTGAGATCTTCATCTTCTGCAGGAACATGTTCATGACTCTCTTCATGAGCCATACTTGGTGAATGCCTCCTTGAAACTTGCGGTGATGGTATATGCTTCCTCCTTGAAGAATGAGAACTTGGCTCTACAAGTTGACCTTCTCCTCTTGTGAGTTTCAAACTTGTGAGCATCAGAAAACAAAACACTTACAAATAATCAAGTCTTCAAAAACCTATGCTCTGATACCAACTTGATCTAAAAATGAAGAAGACTTGTATTCTTGAAAATATTTGCAAGTAAAATTTTATGTGTTAAAAATGAAAATGGATCATCTTTTCAACACAACTTTAAAAGGATTTACTCATTCAAGGTGCATATAAACAACAACATAATCAATGAACAGAAAACGCATAACACAACAAATGATAAAGGAGTTCACCCCTCTCTTGGGCTACATCTCCTGGTCCAGCTTCCAATGGATCATTTGTATTATTTTCTCAAAGTGCTTTAAAATTTCCTTTAAAATGTTCAAAATTCAAAATAGACTGCTCCAATGGCTTCAGAACGTCCAAAAACCCCTAGTTGGGATTTTTCAGCACCTCGTTTGGCCAAAAATTGAAGAAGATAGGCTTCCTAGAAGTCCCCCCTTCAAGCTTGTTGTCTCTGCATCTACAAAACGCACCTTCCATGGCTCAACCTAGACCACATGCATATTTAAGCATAAAAACCTAGCACCGAACGCAACCGCGTGAATCGTGCAAACTGTAGGATAGTTACGGGCGCACCTAGCCCCTAACCGTCAAGGGTCGTGTCATATTGAACCATGCGACCACGCGCTAGCATAAACATGGGCTCCCATTTTCATAAGCCAATGGTCAAAGACCAAATGGTGGTCATTGAAATAACCATTGGAACAAACATTAACCGTGCACGCGTGCCCATACACTATAGCTGTGGGTCATATGTTATATAGCGCGCGACCAAGGGCTGGGGCTAAGCCCCAACCCGGTAGTGGTCCAAACCACCTGCACATTCAAACTTATATATATTCCATGCCACATACATAACAAGTAACAAATGGTGGCATGCCAGTTGGTGGCTCTTTGCCAAGTCTTTTCCCTTTCCCGGAGGTCACGGGGTCGACTATGGCCAACGACATAAGTTTTAAACAAAATAATGGATGACACATGGCGGCCATTAACTGGGCCATGTGTCGTCATTCCATTAACTTCCAAACATGGCAAGTCACCTGCCAACTGTCTAAATGCCTGTCTACCACCTGTTGTATGGCTTTCCACATGTTGTACGGCCTACCACGTCAGCGTCCGTACGGACTGTACAGTCAGCAACCCATTTTTTTGCTTATTTGTAAATTTGAACAGAATGCAATATATCTCGCTCCCGACATTCGTTTGAACCCAAAAAAGTTGTGTTGGATTTGAAATGATGAGGCCTACGCTCTCATTCAATTTGAAGCGATTCCGAGCACTTTGAATTTTTGAGCAAAATTTGATCCCCTGATAAAGATAAGTGTTGTTAGATGTTAGATCTGGTTGAATACTATGTTTCTCTGTAATTAGTGTTTAAATGCACTGTAACTAAGAAATAAATATCGATGAATGTTAACTATTGGGTTCCTTGATTAGAATCATAGATCTGTGTCCCATCTAAGCTTGCAGACACTGGAGTCCTGCGACCACCCCTACCTCTACCTCAAATGAGAATTCATCCGCTTCACAGGTGTTTTCGAAAGGGCCATTAGTTAGGGTTTTATTGGTGATTTGTTGTAGTGTTGAACCTTGGGTCTGCCCCTGTGCCAACAAATGGTTCTGTTGCTGGGACCTGAAACTGTGATTGCTGGGAACTGAGCAAAAAGAAGATGTGTGCAAAGACCTGACCAAAAATTGTGAAAGCTCTCTGCATAGATCTGTCGCTCTAGTGCACAGTATTCTACTTGAGTTGTGAAGGTCCATGCTAAAGAAAGAAGTTCGATCTGAAGAAAATAGGTAAGATTTGAATTCTTTGTTCTCTGATAAAGGTAAGAATAGTGAAAAGTTTTAAGATCTGGAAGCTTTGTGCCCTGCTGAATATAAGATTAGTGGAATTTTTTGTTTCTAAAGTATGGATCTAGGTATGTTTGATAAGATTTATCCTAGCTTGAAAACTAGGGAACTGATAGAAGAAAGAATATTTGATATGAGTAGATCTGATAAGAATAGTGAAAGATATGTTATACCTATGCATAGAGAGAAAGTTTTGACTAACAAATGGATGCAGGATCCTAGAAAGAATTTTTTGCAAGTTAGCTACCATGATCCTAGTGCGCAGTATAGAAAAGGTTGGGAATCATTTAAGAGAAAGAGAGGATTAACCCTTTGTTACATTTGCAGAAGACCAGGACATCTGGATAAGGAATGCCCTCGTAGAAGACCTAGTTGCCTCTATTGCAAAGTTATGGACCATGAAGTATTGGATTTCCCTAGAATGATTGCTAAGGTTGAAAGGATGAATATGAGACAAGAATACCATGAGAAATATCTAGAAACTGAGATTATGACAGAACCCCATAAAGAATAAAAAAAAGTATTGCTACAAATGAAAAAAACCTTGAATGACCACCGACATATCAGTTTATCAGAGATCTTCAAAGAAAAAGAATGCATTGAAGTAAGAATAGAAGAATTCAACATTGAATGTGTTCTGGATGAGGAAACACAGGTGAATATCATGACCGAAAGAAATTGGGAAATTCTAGGGAAGCCTGCTATGATTCCTTCATTGGGAGGAATATGATTATTCAGAGGAAATTTGATAACGCTATGTGGAAGACTTACTGGGATATCTATGAGTGCTCATGGAACTTCAAAAAAGGAAGAATTTGAAGTTATTAAATTTATTAATAAAAACACTCCATTTTCTATGTTATTAGGAAAACCATGGATTGAAAAAGATCAGGCCAGAAGGAAAGAAGAAGAAGTCTTAGAACAAAAGAAGAAAGAGTTGAAAGATTTCATGACTAGGAATATTGCACACTTGATTGAAGAACAAGAGAACGAGGCAAAGCTATTTCAAACCATAGATTTGGATGTCGAAGTTGGAAGAACATTAGAAGACCCACAAAAGACCGAAGTACCTATTCCAGGTACAGATGAAGTAATACCCTTGATTTCTAGGAAGGAACATCAACAACATTAAGTTACTCTGCCGAAAGAAGATAAGAATCAGAATGGAAAAAGGAATTTCAAGATGAAGATCACTGGAAATACGGCTACAAAACTAAGTAAGAAGAGAGATAAGATTTAAAATTTACAGAAGGTTCCTGAAGGAACTTTAAAGAAGGAAAATTTTCACAATTGGAGCTTCGCTCGAATATCAGAATAGCATCACATGGCACTTCGCCATGGTGAAGAAATATATTTGTTGGGACAGTATAATCGTTTGACCGACGGCCCGAATAGGTAGAAAGGCATTTATGGTCAGAAAGTTCACCACCAGACCATTGGGACCGCACCACAATGGACAGAACTGAGTTAATGAAGGCTTCTCACCCTTTACAAGAGATTCGTTTCCGAGTTATCTATTTATCCCATCATTCCATGCAACGAGAACACTTTTGCCAATATTGACTATCAAAGATCACAGCATAGTTGATTTCACACAGTGACCACCGCGTTAGTGCCATCTATATTGTTGCATTCAGCAGTTACTCTTCTAACCCGAGACATTCAACCATGAGCGTGCATGTCAGACGAGCTTCGCGTTGTAGAGAAAATTATCGAAGAAGTTCTTATTGACCTAATGACTGAAAGAGTAATTTCTAAAAGAGCGATCTCTGCAAGTATTCAATCATAATCGATGAGAGGACTGCAAGAATATTCATCGACTACTTGTGGAGCCGGATCAACCCAACCATCAGTAGAAAAGAGAACTAAACACAGAGACGATCTGGAAAATGCGAGCCTGATCCTGACCATATTGTCAGATTACATCCCACCTCTGGTCAGGGAAGTGAGTCGATATAGTGTGCAAAGAGAATTCAAGTACACCATGGTTACTGTGTACCTTCCAAAGGGGATACACGTAGTTCAATCACAGCAACATAAGATTGCAGCATTGAAGTTCAGTGACTTCAACCTCGGAGATTGAAAAAACTACAGTATGCTTGCCCCGTATAAATACCTGACCCAGACAAAGGGGAAGAACTCAAAGATAATCCCTCAGTCATGGATGATGAACCTCGCGTAGTCCACTTTGTTAAACATCATGAAAATCCCACACTTCAGAAGGCACTAGTAAGTTAATGCCTGTGTCAAGTTATTACTTTCATGTTACCATGGTAGCTACTTATGGCTAGACCTCTGTATCACAGTCGACCCGATGTTGATCCATAGGATCACAGGCTTGAGTATGCAAGGACCCGATCCATGGGAGTTCTATCCAGGAAAATCCATAGATCATGCACTAGCACAGGAAATCAAGGATACATATGGCGATGTCGAAAAGGGAACACGAAGCTACAAGGTAGCCACCATCTAGAATGGCATAGTGCACCTCGCATGTCAGTTAATTGCAGGAAAGTTAGTAAGGAAGAACAGATCTACGCAGGTCACAAGATTTGTTGTTGACCTCGCGGGAAAGTGCGTAGAAGGTTTACAGATGAACTGGGTGAAGTACATGGTGAATCAACTAGAGCTAGACTATTGCAAAGAACAAGATCAGGGATACGAGTTCCACTTCAGCTGGCTCCTGATCCTTATCGCCTTTGTTTCCTGGGAGATGCCGAAAGGTGATACCTTCTCGGATATTTAACTGTTCGAGTTTCTTGTTGTGAAGTTCACTACCCTTTGGTACTTGAGTGATATGAACAAATAGTGGCAGTCGAACGCTATTTTTCATACCTACTACCTTCAGCTGAAGAGATCCATAGAAGCAGAACCTCGCATGACTTTGAACACCTTACAGAGATTTTGACCTCTGATGAAGTTTTGTGCAGATCAACACTTCATCTACCTTACAACATGAGATGATGAACATAAGGAGCAGCTTCAGTCATATTACAATCTCATGGAAGAGGATCTTGAGGAGATCACTAAGGATTAGTCGATAGACCTCCTTATTCCAGCAGACCTTGCAGAGATGTTCGACCCTGACAACCTAGAAACCATGTATGATACACCCAAACCCAGCAAAATGAAGAAGACCAAAGAGGTCCAAGACCTAAGCAACGCCTCGGGAAAGACTACTTATATATCACCTGACCAAGGGGGTGAGGAGGAATAAATAAATGGCACAGGAGCTGAACAGAAGCAAGTCAAAGTAACACCATCAAGAGATGAGACTGGTCCCCTAAAGAAGAGGAAGGTTTCTCCCCTGAAACCTTCTTCCTGAAAGAAATTGAGAGCCACCATGACCAATATGAAGACCTTTCTTACTACTGATGACTTTGACTTCATCATAGTAGCCCTCAACAACGCTTCACTGGAAATCATGGAGAAACAAGAAGCTAAGCAGGAGGAAATGTATGATAGACTTAAGGTTGAATTTTGAGGGGTACATCAGGCTTTTCAGTCTAGCCACGCAGTGTCCACTACAACCCTTTCATGAGGAGAACCAGAGTTGGGGGATAAGCCAACCCAACTCTGCCAATTAGCTGATGTGGTCAAAGCTTGTCTTTGTCATGCACGAGAAGAAGCAAAACAAGATACCCAGACCTTGAAGCAAGTATAAGGCGACATTGTAGAACAACGTAGAATTGCAGAATAGGAGAAGGTTTTTCTCCAGGCCAAGTTTGAAGCAAAGAAATCACAAATGTAGCAAGATAAAGAACATTTGCTCGCAGAGTAGCTTGAAGTAAAAGAAGCAGTAAACAAATCCCTCCGCTCTATGATAGGCTTAGAGATATAGGATTCAGACCGAGTCATGCATCAAGTAGAGCATATCATGGAAGTTGTCCAACAACTACAACAATGAATAATAGATTTAGAGTTCTGCATTGTACCTGACACCCCGTAGGATGTAAAGGACCAAAAGGAAGAAACTGCTCGAAGCACAGTTGAAAGAATAAAATTCCTTGCCCTGGAATGAAAGCAACTGAGTGATTGCAATGCCCAAATGTATGAACAACTCACTGAGGATCCAGAATTGAAGGCACTAGAGTCACAACTCTAGAAAGTGAAGTATCAAGATGAGACAATACAGGCGCAGTTGAAGCCCCTGCTAGCTCTAGAAAGAATGAAGTGATCCCAAGAGTAGCGCACCTGTACACAACGAGGCTTACCAACTGTTCACATAAATTGAAGGTCGAGGAGTGGAACTGGAGAAATTTGTCACTACAGCTGAATAGAGCCTCGAAGGACCTATCAATGAAGCAGTCATACAAGAGTTCACTTAATAGGAGGTCATATCATAGCAACAATTTGAAATAGTTTGAACCATGCTCGAGGCTTTTGAGGCAGAACTAGTCAGATCAAAGTGACTCGGGACGAGTCACAGGTGAGTGTTGGGGGCTTGTTGGCCCTTGACCAATTTTTGAGGATTCTTGGTCATGTTTGACCTAATTTTTGGACTTCGACATATTGTCTAAGGTGGAGCGGAAGATGAAGTGGATATCATGGGATATTGGCCCCTTCTAGGGCCCTTTTTGGGATTTGGGATTATGTAACGGGTATGGGAATGTCGGCCCATGGGTTCACCCATTCTTAGGCCTATTTTTTATGTATAAATATATGCTAAGGCGATGCAGTGAACACAAATAGTTGAGTGCTAGAGTTGGATTTGTGTGATCAAGAGTTGTAAGTGCTTTGGTGCATACTATGTGAGACTTGCAAAGCTAAGTGCAATTCATTGTAAGATACTGTAGAAGGTTGTGTTCTTAGATCTACTCAGGGAAGGAGGATCTAGCGATCTGCAAAGATCTCTTGTCCTCTGCAGAGTAGGGTTTTTGAGGCTCTGTGCATGTAATGTATTGAATAAGCTAATAAAGAAGACAAAGAGTTGGTGGATGTAACCCCAGGGTGGGGGTGAACCACGTACATGTTGTGTTTCTCTACTTTGTGCAATGTGTTGATGTGATTATATGTTAATGTGCCTAGTTATTTAACCTAGATGAATGATCTATCGATGCTCAATGCTTAATAATATGGATGGATGTTATATCTGACGTATATACATGTGATTAGTGCTTGAATCTGCTATATTTGATCTGTTTCATCATGCTAAGTGTTGTTAGATGTTAGATTTGGTTTAATACTGCAATGCTCTGTAATTAGGGTTTAACTACACTATAAATAAGAACCGAATATCGATGAATGTTAATTGTTGAGTTCCTTGATTAGAATCACAAATCTGTGTCCCAGCTAAGGTTGTAGACACTGGAGTCCTGCAACCACCTCTCCCTCTACCTCGGGTGAGACCTCATCTACTTCGCAGGTGTTTCTTAAAAGGCCAATAGTTAGGGTTTTGTTGGTGCACTTTTGTAGCATTGACCCCTGGGTCTTTCTCTGTGCCGAAAAAAAGAAATGGGGACATAACCCCCATGAGTGCCAGTTACTATAGAAATATCAACATACCCCAAGAATCTTATTTTGTATCTTTTGAAAATCATTGGGACATGAAGATAAATATTTTTTTGCATTTGATCTAATGAGGGAGTACATGATAGGCATGTACAGGATTCAAGAGGAGAATGTTGCGAAAAAAGGAGGAGGGCAGTATCAAGTAAATTGTGAAGGATTCGGTACAGTTCAATTTCGAACCAACTTTAGGCGAGGAGGAAGAGACCCCATAGTATGCTATAAATATAACCAACCAAGACTCTTAGGACGGGATTTACATAATCCTTGCACAACATGCACTTATTTTCATGTGTTAGAACATGTGACAGAGGATTTTCCACAACTGCTAGAAAAATGGTAGGCCAGAGGGAATCAAAATCAAAACCAAAACATTCAAAATATCTCAGCCAATATAAAGGACAAAGGACCCAAACTCGAATTCGTTACAAGGGAAGGAACCAAAACAGGGCCAGATGCAACCAATGGAGAGAAACAAGTTGGTAAATCCGTAAAGAAGTCAGCAACACCTGTACCCACATTCGACCCACAATATGAAAAATAAACATATAAAAGGATGAGGGACAAATTGTTGCGACGAGAATGGGAAGTATCAACATTTTTTGTACCATATATGATCGACAGGCTTCCCACAAATGATTGGGACATGACCAAAGGATCACTAGAGAAGGAAAACACTTTAGGAAATTTTTTGAAAATTTTCCTAGAGTTGGACGAAGATGAAAAGGAATTCCATACATTATGCTCTATTATCAATCACTGCGCTCAAAGAAAAGGCAGTCCCTACTAAAAATAAATTATTGAATTAGCTACTACATAAGAAACGAACCAAAACAGAATTCAAGTTCAGCGTGCAGATTAGAGAATACAACATAGACAATGTGATCTTATACTTAGGTTCCAATGTGAATGTGATACCTAAGAAGACATGGGAGATGACGAGGAAACGAAATTTAGCGTGCTCACCCATCCAATTGAGACTATAAAATCAATACAAAATAGTTCCTTTTGAGATATTTACATGAATACCTGTGAATATAGATAGAGTGCATAGCATCACATATTTTGAAGTCATATAGATTGTAGATGATAGTCAACCATATCCAATTTTAATGGGACTGGAATGGGCCTTTGATAACCAAGCCATTATCAACCTGAAAATGTGTGATATGATATTTGAATTCAGAGATTTGAAAGTGACTGAAACCTTAGACCCAAAATAATGAAGGAGGTACATAGAACCAGCACGGGGAGATGAAATCAATCACCTGTACAACATGACTACAAGGATGGATGATTATGTTAACCCCACCGCAGATGGAGCACTGAGTTGGTGAAGAATTCATTCATGTACATCAGACTTGGAAGCAGGTCTAGAAAAATGACTGTAGTAGATGCATGATGCCTCAACATGATGATGTGCACACATGATGAGGTCATTATGTTGAATTTGAATAGAATTGTGAAACCTGCCTTAGATTGACATATACAATGACAATTTTACAGACATTCAAGGCACAGGTACTAGAGAAATAGAGGCTATTAGCATTGGAAATTGTATCGAAATCCACCCCATCAAGATTATGGGTGACACACAAAGAAAACATAGAAGACTGACAATAGTGTAGGAGACTAATCTAGATAAGATTCAATACCGAGGAGGGAGAGATAACGTAGAAGTATACCACGCAAAGAAACCAAACAGATCATGTTGCGCACTGTGAAAAAGTATGGAAATTGGTCCCAAGGAAAGAACATGTTTATACATACCCTAGATACTATTCCAAAGAACTGATACTTAGAACTAGAGATGCATAGAGATACAACAGAATGGGATTACATAAATCATAGGTTCCAGGCAACATTTATAGTTTAGAATGATTCACCCCTAATAAGTGCAACACTACAGGCGATTAAACATAAAATATTCACCAAAGAAGAATCAATGGAAGTAATATCTATATGTGGCACACATAATGCCATTATGAGGTTTCATGCATTATTGGAATGTTACAATTCGATCGAGGAGGATCAGGACGATGGAGATCCTCACAACATCCAAGTACATGAAACAAAGGGAGAACGGACAATATAAGGCCCATAGATGGAATCTACAACATACACACAACCAATCAAGACAAGAAAAGTTAATATTCGTACAAAAGAATGCCCTAAGTTTGTACAGATAGGAGACTACTGGGATGAGGAAATAGTAGAAAAGATAGAATATCTACTGCATGAATACCAATACTTATTCCCTATTAAATTCTCATATATGAAGGGGATAGCGGGTGAGGTAGGGAATATGAAGATTCCACTAAATCCAGGAGCTAAACTAGTGAAATAGAGACCCTATAGGTTGAATCCAAGATATAAAGAAAAATTAAAGAAGGAAATAGATTGCATGCGAAAGGCAGGAGTAATCGAACCAGTCAAGGAGTTGGAATTGATAAGTCTTGTGGTAGTGTAGGACAAGAAAACTAGGGGAATCACAATCTGCATCAACTTGAGGAAACTGGATGATGCATTCCTGCACGATCTATTCCCAATGCCATTCACATATGAAGTACTTGAAAACGTAGGTGGAAAAGAATCCTATTCATTCACAAACAATTTCTCAGGATACCATCATATAATAATTGCACAGGAAGATAGATACAAAATGAAATTTGTGACAGAATGGGGAAGCTTCTAATACACATTAATGTTGTTTGGGTTGAAGAATGCCCTTGTGGTTTTTCCCAAAGAAGTTGTTGTAGTGTTTAAGGAGTTTATTCACAAGTTTCTCGAAGTATACTTGGATGACTAGACTGTATTTATCTTGTTACGAGATCATGTCAAATTTCTAATATTGATGTTGGATAAGTGTAGACAACATCAAATATCCTTAAACCTAAAGAACTGTATTTTTTTCACACCATTTGGAATATTATTGGGACATGTCGTATGCAAATAAGGCTTTATAGTTGATCCCACCAAGATTGTTGTTATTCTAGAATTATAGCCACCCACATTCATCAAGCAGTTGCATGCGACATTGAGTAATAGTGCGTATTACACGAAGTTTATCAAAGGATATGTGCAAATTACAACCCCAATGGAAGAATTGTTGAAAAAAGATGCAAAGTCCCAATGGAATGATGATTTCCAGAAAGGACTCAACACACTGAAACAAAAGTTAGTAATTGTGTCGATATTAATTTTCCCCAGCTAGAACAAGGACTTTCATGTACATGTGGATGCATCATCAATGGCATTGGGCGGGATCTTATCATAGCCAGGTGATGGTGACATAGACCACCCAATTTATTTTGAAAGTAGGAACTATCAACAACAGAGAAAAATTACACCACAACAGAATGTGAGGGATTGGCTATGGTCTACGCATTGCAGAAGTTCAGACACTAAATACTAGGATCACGCTTTAATATGTACACATATCAATCTACACTAAGATATTTGGTCAACAAGCCAGTGCTTGGGGGGAGGATTTGCAGATGGATCCTATTTTTCCAGGAGTATGACTTTAAAGTAGTAGTAAAACCAAGTAAAATAATGCAGTACCAGACCACTTGTCACGCATTCTATCAGGAAAAGAGGTGGGAAAACTGGATGATATCTTTCAATACGAAAATTATTCTCCGTTAAGATGGTTGATGATTATTATACAAATATTATACAATTTCTCAGTATAGGAATGGTCCCCTCAAACATGACTATGGCGTAGAAAAAGTAGTTGATAGTAAAGGTTGTGTACTATCAAATCATTATAGGAATCTTATATAAACTGGGCATAGATGGAATACTACGACGTTGTCTAGTCGAACATGAAATACCAACTATAGTGGAAGAAGTGCATGAAGAGATAGTAGGAGGAAATTATGCAGGGAAAACTACAGTGCATAAGGTCTTATGCGCAGGGTTATGGTGTCCTAGACCACATGGATGCAAAGGAATATTGTAATACATACAATGTTTTTCAAAGGGTTGGAAAACCCTCCAGAAGGGATGACATGCCATTGAACCCACAAGTTATATTACAAGATTTTGATAACTGGGGTATCAACTTCATTAGAACAACTAACCGACTAGTAAGAATATCAGGGGCAAGGTACATCATTAAAACAACAAAATATCTAACTCAATGGGTGGAAACCATGTCATTCATGGTTTGCAGCGTAGAAACTGTTGCAAACTTTTTGTTCGAAAACATAGTAACTTGATTTAGATGTCCTAGAACATTGATGAGTGATAAAGGAACACACTTTATCAATAAAACCATAGTATCCTTGACCTAATAATTCCAAATCCATCACAAGAAGAGCCTGTTGTACCACCCACTGGCTAATGGCACAGTGGAAGCATTCAACAAAGTCCTAGAGAATGAAATCACAAAAATCAACAATGTGGGAAGAGATGATTGGGACCTAAGAATCCCTATGGTATTATGGGAAAAAATCACAACCAACAAGAAATTAATAGTACAAACACATTTTAGGTTGATCTATGGATAGGATGCAGTAATGTCGATGGAATTTATTATACCAAGCCTATGTGTCGCAGTTATCATAGATCTATCTGATTCAGGCACAATACAAGAACACCTCTCACAATTGGTACAACTTGAGGAGGATAGATTTTCCACATGGTTCCATTAATAAATGAAAAAATCAAGGGAAAAATCATGGCATGATAGACACATTAAATCAAAAAAAATTCCAAGTATGTGACTTGGTACTACTATATGATAACAAGTTTATGCAACACCCAGGGAAGTTCTACATACACTAGTTAGGACCATATGTCATCTAGGAGGTGACAGATGCAGGTGTTGCGCAGTTGGAAACACTTAATGGAGTAGCACTAAAAGGAAGGGTGAATGGAAGTCAACTAAAACTCTACCAAGAGGTTCGACATGCTACACAATAGGAAGAACCGAACAAGAGAAAAAAATAAGTGCATACAAAATGACAATGGAAACATCACAAGGAAGGGAAAATGCGCTAACTAGGGAAATCCGACAAAAAAGTGATCAAGTATGCAGTAGTAATTTCACTATCCCACACAAAGAGATACTTTTCAAGTATGAAAAATGAATGAAATGACAGTTACAAGTGGATAAGGACAAGTCATAAAAACAACGGTTATATAAGGAAGTATTAGAAGTACCAATGGTGGTATAAGCCATGATAGAAGAACAAGTCAGACAGATTAGTGAGATCATTAAAGGAATTTGAAGGAAGTTCGCAGAGATAGAGTCACACCCAACACCTGGTACACCACCGGAAGAAAGAACGTAAAAGCAAAGGAATGCGCAGATAGCGGTGGTGAAGATTAAAAACTTGGAACATGAGTTTATAAATATATGTGACAAAGTCACATGCATGTAGACAGAGATGAAAAACACCCCAGAGCTGCAAGCGATGGATGAGAAAATAAGGTTTGTGAAGGAACATGTGATTCAAGATACAGAATGCACAAATACTCTCCCACCAACTGAAACAATGACAACACTCCTAGCTAACATGAAACTATGCCTTGTGGTGGAACAACTAAAGGAAGAGCAGTGAAATATTACATGGGAGTTGTAATTGTGATAGGACAAGGAACTCAGGATACTAGAAGAACTAGCTACTGCACAAACTAGCACGAAATTAGTAGCACAAGACACTGAGACAAAATTAAATATCTTGACAACATAGAAAATGGAGAAAATTGTGAACAAGGAAGCTAAAATCACAACAATAATACAAAATACAAAGGAGATCCTCCAAAAATTCATTAAGGCATGGAATATCATGACACAACACGTCTAAGTGGCTCGGGACAAGCCACAGGTGAGTGTTGGGGACCTATTGGGAAGACAGGTTGGATAGAGAACAATGAGAATAAATGAGGCATAGAGAGAAGGTGCAATATCAAGAAGATCAAGAATATCAAGAAATAAGATAGAGGAAAGAGGAGAAGATGGGGTACAAGAAGAAATATCTAGCACAAAATATGGGAAAACCAGTCAAGCATGACTTGTATCCATCTCATAATGAGGTTTCTCCAACCAAGAATGAGTGGGAGACAACTCATTATGAGCTGGCAAGAAAACCTGAGAAAACAAGACCTAAATATTAAAAAGAAAGGAGAAGTTCAGTAGCGACAGTAGTGAGAGTAGTATAAGAAAAGTGACAGAAGATGAAGCAGAGAAGAATTTTGAGTAGTTGTTGTGATTGGAGGGTGTTATGTGTAAGAATCCATGAATATAAGCATAGTAATTTATATTGAACATCTATTGTAGCACAGAGCAAGAGAAAAATTCCTTAACTAGAATAAAGAAGCAAATCTTTTGTGGGCATATCCCAGGAAGGGGTGAACCACGGTAAATCTGTGTAAAATTATGTTGTTGAATGATTATTGATACTTGTATTGTGTTAATTAATGTATGTATGGTGTTAATTCCTACCTTCACTATGGATGAATTTTTATCTTTATTGATATCGTTGATAGATTCATGTGCAGTAAACTTAATTGTATATTTAACTGCTAAATGATAATAATAGAGACTGATATGCATAAATAATTAAGTAACGAGGTTGGGTTAACTAGGATCTAGTGCGTGGAAGGATCTTGTAGGTATGACAAAGCACGCCTCCCTTCTTTTCCTCACCACTGCAGAATCTTGGTTTCTACAATCCCCATAAAGATACCTCGGGTGAGATTTTTCCTTCTTGCAAGTGATGCCAAAAGGATCGATATCTATAGGGTTTTGTTGGACTATTTACTTTGATCTAGGGCCTTGAACCTTCTTTTCCACCCACGCCAATAGTATGTATGTATGTATATCTTAACCTACCTAACGTTTCATTTTTCAGTATCATTTTTCCAGGTTTCTTCTTTCGAAGACTCATCTTCTACTACATATTTATTTGTTGTCATTTCCACAGCCATGCTACAAACATTTATGTATCTATCTCACAGCCATTCTGAAAATATTTTTCACAATAAATGGACTCTTACAGACTTGCTACAAATGGATACCTTCTAATTCACTACAAACTTCCCATGACCACGTTGCAATAACTTTCGCTAGCCACGAGGCAGGAACTTCCTACAACCACGCTACAGGAACTTCTTGTAGCCATGTTCTAGGAACTTCCTACAGCCACACTATGGGAATGTCCTGCAAACCTGTTTTCAACCATTATTTTCTTTTTCACTATACACCACTCTTATTCTTAACCATGGGACACATTTATATGTTTCTACTATTTGTATTATCACTTTCTACAAGATCTCTTCCTGCAGATTTTCTATGGGATGTTCATGTAGACTTCCTATGGGATACTTTTTCATATCAATCACCGATATTGTTTCTATAGATCTACTATCAGATATTTTACCACCAAGATAGAGGTTCATCACATTTAATTGCAAAATAATTCTCTACCCATGGTGATCAAACCTCTGCTATCATGTTTTTTCATTTCCTTCACACCTTTATGGGATTCATGTGATGGGAATCTTCTACCAACTGTATTACTAGTACTTGCAATGTCATTCCCATCATTGTTTTTATCATTTTCCATCACTCCCAATGCCCCTCCTATTCCATTCTACCATATTAAAGGATCTTCCTTCCTATCTTATACTTTGAAAAACTTTAGTATCCCACTACAAGTTCTACACAAGTTCTACAAAAGCTTCATCTTTCTATATCTACCCTGTAGATTTGACTATAGGATTCTTCCACATAATTTCTATGGGATTTTCCTACATATTGATCTCGAGACTTTTCCTCCATCCACTAAGTGTTCTTTCTCCAATCAACATAGACAATCATTACACATCCCAAAGTACCTCCATAACCATAATAATTATACCCCCTCTTATCATCACCATCAAACTACTAGCCATATTACAGAACCTACCTTAACATGTTGCTAGTCTTTCCAACATCACTACCATCATTTGTGACATCCCTTATCATCCCCATTACCCTATTACAAGATTTTAATATGAAACCACCATAGAATATTCCACTCCTATACATTTCATATTCCTATTATCATTTTGTTTTTGTAGGATCTCTCATATCATTCTCCAAATAAATCACATTTCTTAATAGCTATCTATGGTATCTACTCAAAGCTCTGCAGAGACTTAAAGCAACAACAACTCAACCAACATTCATCATACGGGTAATAATTTTGGTATCTACTCTTTCTAATGCCTATAGTCACAAGAATGATAAACACTAGACTAATAATACCTTGCTTACCTTGTCCAAGGGATGACAACACCTCCAATTGGGGGGAGCACCACTATATTTAGCATGTTGCCATACTTAGTAGGACCTCAACCAAATCTAGCAAGAAGTCTACATGAATCCATAGAACGAGTGGAATTCATGACCATGAAAATATATAAAGAAGCAATAATTAAGGAAATCTTGCCACTAGATACAAAACCACCAATCGTATTGATTTCTCTCTCCCTATAATGAGTGACATTATTGCAGTAATGATTATCCATAACGTTGCCTTTTGGAAACATAATTCCCACTTATTAAGTCTAATTGAGTAAATTCCCAAAAATGGTTTTTTATGTGTATCCTTTGTGTCCATAGCAAGACCCTGTCTTGTTAGCCTCTATTGATACAGTGCAACTAGTTCGCCATGGGATGGTTGCGCATATGTAGTGAACTAGTCAATGTGGGAATTATTACTTGACATCCAAAAGTAACAAATATTTTCGAAGAAGTTGGATGGATGGATTACCTTGAAAAATTAATAAAATGGGATATGATTGTGTCCATGGAGTTCATTAAATATTACAAGAAGAAAGAAAAAAAGGTTAGAGGAATAAATATATAGGTTGATGAGAAGAAAATTTCTAGAGTGACTAGCTTGCGATAAATCAGGGATCGATGGTTTGAAAGGATAACCTCCACGAAAATGGATTATGTTGAATTCCTAGAGAAAGATGAAGTTATGCAGGGGAATGATAAAGGAACAAAGAGGGTGTCCTTACCTCGACCCTAGGAAAAGGTGGCCTTGAGCATTTAGAAATTAATCTCATGTGAAGGCACGTATAACATGGTTTTCGGGTATCATTTTAAGTTGATGAGCCATCCGAGGCATCGAATTAATTCATTAATATTCCATACTTTATGCTTAAATAACTAGAAATGATCATAGTAGAATAGTTAAAGAATATAGGAACCCTTAAACTAGCCTCACTCGTGATGGATTGATTCAGTTTATTCTTGAAGATGCTTTGACAGAGGCAGAACAAAGTTAGGTTTCCTTTGTACGATTGTCATAATCCCAAGAAATGGTGAATATAGAAAAAATGGTAGAATTTTTGGAAGTTTATATGAGTATTGGAGAAGAAGGTGATGGCACGATAGTCAGGACCCCACAAAAGAATACAAAACTAACAAGTTCTTCACGACCCCATAGAAAACTATTTTGGAGGGATACTCCAAAACCTTCCAAGAAACCAAGGATGTGGTTGGAAGTAGCAAAGAAAAGGAGAAATGAGTAGTTGATTAATGTTTTGGAAGAAGAAAACCTGGAGGAAATGGTGGAACCAATAGAAATTTTCCATAAATAGACGAGGAAGACACACCCGAGGCATAAAATCAACACACAGAGGACTTGTTCAAACAAAGAACAACCACTACTCACGAAACCCTTAATGGAGGAGCCGAGCAACTAGAGGCCAGCAAGAGAAAGAAGGGAAAAGTTATTTCGATAGGTAAATTCCAACCCTTGTTCTTGAATGAATATTTGAAAAGACAAAAGATATTGAGAAAAAATCACAGGAATTTAAAGAAGTCATATGCATCTTTATATGAGGAGTTGAAAATTACACAAGAAAAAATGAGTAATTATCAAGTGCAACAAGGATTGGACACACTAGTCTAGGCCATTGAAGAGACTGGGCATACTGAAGAAGATCAGGAATTATCCCCAACATCTGTTGAAGGAAATAAAATTCAAATCTATAAAGAAATGGGAGTTGAGAAAGAAGTCGAAGAGGAAGAAGAGGAAATGGATAAAGTAGTGTCAAAAAAAGATAATTATGGAAGTTAGAAGACAACAATTAGTACCAGATGGATTGAGGGAAACATTTAGTGGCTATATATCACCTATGGGATAATTTTCCATTATTTTTACATTTTATAGTTTTCATATTAGGGACTAGTAAGATTTGTAGGTTTCTACATTTTAAAATAAATTCTCATCCTTAAACTTATCCATGGATGGAGCAAAGCCTAACCCAATGGTGAAAGAAGAAGGAAATGAACCTAATGAACATGAGCGAGAGGAAACAGAGTACGAGAAGAGTGTAAAGGTTGAAATAAAAGAGGAAGATGAAATAGAGGTAACAATAGTTGAGAGGAACCAAAAAGAATTTTTTTTTTATTTAGTGAAGATCATGCAATTAGAGTTATATGTTTCCACGTGGAAGGAATGAGTGGAATGTATTGAAGAATAATTTTTCTTTTTGAAGGAGGAGAAGAAGGAAGAATCTTTCCCAGGGGAGGTTGATAATATTTATGGAAGAAGTTGAATTGTCTATATAGAAGACCACTATAGAAGTGTAGTAGTTGAAGGGAGACAAGCAATGCTTGTGTTTCTTAGCGCACAAGTTAATATATCATCGTCCACCCTCACTTGTCTATTTAGTTTATTTGAAGGAGAAATTGACTTCATTTCGAATCAAATCCTTCATTGTAGGAAACACTAATATCATCATGCTTCCAGAACAATTTGCAACTTCTTTTCATAACAACAACGAGGAGGATCGTCGTGTTTTATGTGACTGGTACCTCCATAATTTGATCATGATTGACATTAATGACTAGGATCCTAATCAATTGGTCGGAGATGTCCAATTGTGGTCATTCATATTTTTTCTAAGTAATAAAATAAAATGGAGCGATGCACTCTCTAGTGAAGGACATTTGGACTGGAATAATGAGTTGTGGATCAGGGATTCCCTGAATCCAACAAAAGTTCTTATAGAGAAAGTTGGGATACTACAACATCAGTTATTCATTTCATCATTATATAAAGCACAAAATGTGGCCATACAACACTGTGAGTGATGGGTAACCCTTAACAAGATAGAATCCCTCTTATGCCACAAAAGGAGGGTTTGATCCCTCTCAGAAGAGATACAAGCGAAGTGTTAAGAACCAAATATCAATATAGCATAGAAAAACCTTAGAATAAGTACTCAATGCCTTGAAAAAGATATAATTTCAGATAATAATCCTCTTCGAGGGGGAAACCTCCTTTCACCCCACATAAATCTTCAAGTACAAGATGATTCAAAATGAAAATGTCTCCTTGGTATATATAGGAGACTAGGAGGTATAATTAAAACTGATGGAATAAAGACGACATAAATAAAATAGCATTACTAATGTAATATGCCCCAGTTAAGGGGTAGTGATCCAATATTAGGGCTTAACATGCCACTCCCCTTAAGAGAAGTGTTGTCCGCAATGCTTGAGTAACTCTGGATGCTTTCGTATAAAAGACTCATCTTCCCAAGTGGAATCTTCAGCCGATAGATTCCTCTATTTAATGAGATACTCTGGAATGGATATATTCCTCAGCTAGCGAATTCTTGTGTCAGTGTTGGCTTCAGGCTCCAATATGATTTTTCTTTTCTCATCAAGTTCTAGAAATATAGTTTGAACTGGGATCATGTCACCTATAACCTTATTTAAGAATAAACATGGAAAACTGAGTGTACTCGTGAAGATGAAGGCAACTCCAATTTGTATGCCATAGTACCAATCTTTTGCAACACCTTACAAGGGACATAGTACTTTGGTGATAATTTATTATCCTTCTTGGATAATTTATTATCCTATTTGTATGGTTGTAATCTTAAAAACACCCAATCCCCTACTTCAAAACTTTTTTCACTACGATGTTGATCTGCTTGTTGTTTCATGCGATTTTGTGTCATGGTCAGGTTGTCCTTTAAGATTTGGAGAACTTGTTGTTGATGCTCGATGTGATCTTCCACTGCTTGAACCTTAGATTTTTATTTTAGAGAAGAAGTGATGGAAGGAGGCTGGTATCCATAGAGTGCCATAAATGGTGTCATTTTTGTTGCAGTATGAAAGGAAGTGTTATACCACCATTCTGCCAAGGGTAACCATTTGAACCATTGTGTTTGTTTATCAAAAACAAAGAAACGAAGGTATCCTTCCAGAAATTTGTTCATTATCTTGGTTTGTCCATCAGATTGAGGATGACTATGAGCCAATTGAGTGCCCAAACAAGAAAATAATTCTATCCAAAAATGTCCAGTGAAGATGGGATCTATGTCACTTACAATAATCTTTGGGCTACCATGTATATTTTGAACTGTCTCCATGAATGCGGTGGCAATTGTACTAGATTTGAAGGGATGAGAGAGTGCACAAAATTGTGTGTACTTGGTCATTATATCAATAGTCACCATGATGACACTCTTTCCTTCAGACTTCGGTAACCCTGTGATGAAATCCATGGAAACCTCCTCCTAGAGCTGACTTGGGATGGCTAATGGTTGTAAAATACCTAGGGTATTAATTGTTTCCACCTTATTTTGTTGGAAAACCAAACATTCTGCCACAAACCTTTGAACATCAGTTTTCAGGCCATCCCCAAACAAATCCTTCTTGACCCTATGGTAGGTTTTCAAAAATCCTAAATGCCCTCCTACAAGAGAGGTGTACAATTCCAATAGTACCTTTTGTTTTAGTTGGGAGTTCTTACATAAATATAAGTGATATTTGTACCATAGTGAATCATTTTTCCATGTAAATGTATTTGATGCACTGGAATCCTGCTGCAACCTTTGAATGAGAGTCCACAATTTTTCATCATTCTTCCATTCATCCCTTGCTTCTATTATCCAATCGGGTTGGATGATCGAGATAGCACAGATAAAGGCCTCAATATCGTCATCCTTTCTTGAGAATGCATATGCCACAACATTTTTCTTCCCCATTTTATAGACGATTTCAAAATCATAACCCAATATCTTGGTTACCCATTTTTGTTGTTCTTCTGAAGATAGTCTTTGTTCCAAGAAGTATTTAATACTATCATGATCTTTTTTTACCTTGAAGTGCCTACCTATTAGGTAAGGACACCATTTCTTCAATGCATGTAGTATTTCCATCAATTCCTTCTCATAAATGGGTTTGTGTAAGTCCTTTCCCTTGAGTGGTCGAATATCAAAATCTAGGGGCCTTCCTTCTTGCATTAGGACAACACCAATTCCATTTCTCGAGGCATCACTGTTACACATCCAAATCACTCAACTGGATAAGTGTCGCACATACCTCTCACCTGTCGCAAGTGTCGCAACTTCTATACAACTTGTCGCGAAGGTCACAAGTTGGTGATAAGAGTGTCGTAAATACTGTTGAATCATG
>ML777470.1:1055646-1070238 GCA_009831015.1 Picea engelmannii | reverse complement strand
TTACTGGCCCATCAACCAAATGGTATGTCGAAGAAAAATCTGGGTCCCACACGACCTTTGAATCCTTGGCCAAAGCCTTCTTAACTTTCTTCCAATTACCTATCCGCCATGACAATGGTCTAGAACTACTGTCTAATTTCAAATAGTCCTCATCCACCCACATTGCTGATCACATTCATGAGTGGCGTAGGCGACGTAGTTTGTGTAAAGTAGAGACCACCAAACAGCAATGTCTGGACTGGTTTCTTAGATCACTCGTAGCTCTCCTTGGTAAATATGTCGCTTCTACCTTCCCTCAATCCGAAGAAGAAGCCATCAGTAAATCCCAGCAATATGACCTCATTTACGCACAGTCAGGGTACTTATACACAGTACTTACTGATCTTCCCAGACCTGTGCCATTTGGTCAAGACAAACCTGGGATGTCACACTCAGCAGACGGGCTAATAGGTGCCACCACACACCATAGTCTGCAACCCCAACCACCACCAATGTTTGGGACACCTCAATACCCACCAGCATATGGGGGCACTTCTTACTACCCCCCACCCCCTTACCAACAGCCATACCCTGTTGTTTCACCTCCACCCATTAGTGGACCACCATCGGTACCTCCCATACATCAACCCCCTCCTAACACCAGTGGTCCCCCCTCCACATCACCTTATAGTACTAGTGAAAGCACCACGCCTTCCTATGTACCTTATGGAGCCTCACCACCTCAGAACCCTTACTTTCCCTTTCCGGGTTATCCACAACCCATGGCTCCCCCACATCCTCATGCAGGGGTAAATTTTGTTCAGCCTTCTGCTACTCAACAATACCATAATTTTGAACAATTAAATACAGCCAACCCCACCCACCCATCAAACAACAATAGGAAGAAAGGATGGAATAGGAACAACAACAATCCTGGTCAAGGAGGGAATCAACCCCCACAACATCAATCCACTGGGGGCAATCAAAACCAAGGGAACCAAAACCCTCAAGGAGGAAATAACAACAAATGCCAAGGGCGGAATACTGTTAAAACTATCCATCCTTGTGCCCTTTGTGGCGTATATGGTCATTACACCCACCATTGCCCCCAGATCGCTGATTTCAAAAGGTTGAAAGACTCTGGGAGCCTTCCCCCTCCTCCTGCGCAACCTACCCCGTAGCAGGCACAACAACAATATGCGCAACAACCCCCTCCCGCCGTGCTGCAAAATCCTATCCCACATCAAGGTGTGGTAAACACCCAAAAGGAAACACAACATCCCCCACCTCAAGTGGGCCAGTACCACAATCCCAATAATCCAGCAGAAAGAACAATTCTCCTCACCAGTGAGGAAGAAATCCTTCTGCAAACACGCAATCGTCAGTATCCTGCAACAACTGAATCTACTCCTACATCTGCAGAAGCAAACCCTACACCGACGGGACCTCTGCTAGTGATCCCTCGCCCCTCATCCGAACCACCATTACGCATCCCTCGCATCTCGTTGCGCAGGAATGTCCACAACCCACAGGCTAGGGTCGCTCATAACTACAGCTTGGTAGATGACTTAGCACAATCCCCGGCTGCCATGTCAGTATTGGAAGTCCTCCAGACTTGTCCCACTCAACGGAAATCACTACTTTCCTCTATGGGCACAGTCGACCCTGCTGATACTCGACTCATCACCTTTGACCTCAATAGCTGTGAACCGCGTCTTCCCGCCGCAATTGCTATTCAAATACCAATAAAAATACGGAACATCACCATCCATTGATGTATCATCGATGAAGGGGCATCCACGTGCATCATGTCCAAAACAGTATGGCAGAAACTTGGTTCCCCAGAACTGATACCTTCCGCCATCACCTTACGAGCTTATGACGGACGACCATCATCTCCCGAAGGGCTCCTCCAAAATGTCCCCGTGGAACTCGGGGGCAAAACTATCCTCATTGACATTGAAGTTATCGATGCTCAACTCGATTACAATATCTTTCTTGGACGTAGATACATGTATGCTATGAAGGCAGTGGCATCATCCATCTTTCGAACAATCATGTTCCCCCACAATGGGAAGATTGTAACCATTGACCAAGTCTCACATTACGAGCCTTATCCATCTGCCAACCTCGATAACATTCTTCCTCTTGTCCACACCAACCAAGACGTATATCCACTCATTGAGATGGGTCCTGGTATTTTCAAAGATCCATCCTTGTTAGGGATGTACCATGGAGCACCACCACTCCTTCCCCCTGTTCAAGTATGCGTCATCTCATCTAACGAAACTCAACAGGAGGATGCTCGTCCTCCTCAGGAGGCTTCAGTCATTCCTGACGTCTCAACAGTCGCAGCACCACTCTCACAGGAGCCTCCTGTGCACTCGTCGACCCCTAAAATCTACGAGTCCACACCCCCTCAAGGGCCCAACCCCATTTGGGAGACAGTTCCCCGACCCCTCACTCAAATTCCCTTCTTTTACCCTCCACCCGGGATAGAAGCTTTCCAGGTAGTAGCAACGCTTACACTACCCAATATGGTGTTAGCAATCCCTGTGTGGTACTTACATCCACCTGAGATGGTCTCTCGCCCACAGGCAGGACTCCCCATGACGATTCCTGTCATCTCCCCCACTACCTCCACTACCCCCATACTCCCTACTCCCCCTGCTACCGCTGGGGGCAGCAGAAAGAAGAAGGATCCCACAGCTCCACTTCCCCCACGCATCCCTCCACCTTGCACATTGTGTGACAAAGAGGGTCACCAAACCAACAATTGCCCATCACTACCGGAATTATGGAATTTTATTCCCCCCAATCCAACCCCTACACTACCTATTAATACTTCTACCACTCAACCTTCCAGTAGTAAAGGGTTGAAGACCAAATTCGCGTGTGCTATTTGTTCTGAATATGGCCATTACACCCATCATTGTTCAACACTGCCTCATTTTCGGCAGGCATTAGCTATCATAAGACAAGACTTTCAGAACAACCCACGCCCGACTACGTCTTCCACAACACCTATCACTGACATTCGCTATGTCACTACTTTCATCAATGAACGCATGAGATGCCCTTGCTCTCTTTGCAATTCATTGATTCATTATACATACCAATGTCTGATGATCATCGCATATCGGCGACATCAGTTAGCTCTGCTTCCCCAACCCGCAGAGGCCATCATTGACTTATCTTCACCATTTGAAGACCTCCAAATCACCTCTCCCGAGCCTGAGGTACTCCCAACGCCTCCTTGGTTCTTAGATCACATTTCTGAGGATTTACCCCGTAACCCACCCAACTCTCCCACTCGTCACCCTGCGGAGACCCTCCATTCCACTACTACGGGTACCCCTTAGTACCTCAATATATGGTTTATGTCGAGTGAACCATCACCCTCTCCCAGCATCTCCTCCTATGTTTCTACAGCAAGGGGCAACCACACGATCACGGAGCTCACTCCTCACGATCCATTATATTCCCGTCGTTTCCAATGCGACGAAGAAATACTGGAAGAGATACAACGCCCAGACTCTCCCTGGAAATCACTACATCATCGTGCACTCTTCCTTCCGCAGGAAGCCCTCATGCCTCCTAGCCACAATCCCATTTACGTGGTCGAAACCAAAGACTTTATCCCACCAGGGACTATTGATTGGTTCAACAATCCCATTCCTGCACCTGACGTTTTTGAAGAAGGTAATCTAGCTAACATTTCCCCCACCATCAAAATTGGCATTTCCGTCAAACCGGGCATCGTCGAAGAAATCATCATTGGAGCTGCTTGCACTCCTCAGGAAATTACCGCATACAAAACCCTCTTCCAGGAATTTAGGGATATCTTCGCCTGGTCATACACAGAGATGCCTGGCCTCGGCCCCTCTATCGTCGAACATCGCATCGACACCTGGCCCGACATCACACCAGTTCGCCAGAAACAGCGACCACTACACCCATCCAAGGCCGCGGCTATCAAAACCGAAATTGACAAATTACGCACGGCCGGCTTCATTTACCCCATTGCTTATACCTCATGGGTTTCCAACCCTGTACCCGTCGACAAAAAATAGGGATCTATCCGCGTTTGCATATATTTTCGTGACCTCAACAACGCATGTCCCAAAGACAACTTCCCAACACCCTTCATCGATCAGATCATCGATGATTGTGCTGGACACGAGGCTCTCTCCTTCATGGATGGATTCTCTGGCTATAACCAAATCCAAATCCACCCAGCCGATCAGTACAAAACGGCATTCATTACCCCATGGGGTACATTTTCCTATCGTGTCATGCCCTTCGGCCTCAAAAATGTCGGTGCAAATTTCCAGAGGGCCATGACATACATCTTTCATGATCTAGCTGCAATCATCCTCGCCTACTTAGATGACCTCACCGCTCGATCTAAGAAGCGAACCCAACACCTCGATGATTTACGAATCATCTTTCAACAGTGTCGTCAATATAACATCCGCTTGAATCCTCTCAAGTGTGTGTTCTGCGTCACTGCAAAGCGCCTCCTCGGTTTCATTGTTTCCCAAAGCGGTATCACCGTATACCCCCTCAAAGTCCAAGCCATCACCGAAATTCCACCTCCTCAGAATTTGCGACAGCTACAGAGTCTACAGGGCAAAGACAACTTTCTTAGACACTTTGTTCCCAATTATGCCATATGCACACATGGTTTCCTTCGCTTGCTGCACCACGACATCCCTTTTCATTGGGACGACTATGCCCAACAGTCATTCGATGACCTCAAAGTAGCACTTTCCAATGCACCGTTGATTAGTGCACCTGACTACAATCACGACTACATCCTCTACGTATCAGCATCAGCTGTATCAGTAGCCGGTGTCCTCGTCCAGCTCGAAGATGACAATCGTGAACACGTCATTTACTACATCAGTAAGAACCTCTCAGGACCACCCCTGAAGTACAAACATGAAGAGAAACTTTCTCTTGCAGTTGTCCTCGCAGTCCAAAAACTGCATCACTACATTCTGCTTCGCACCACCAAGGTCGTCACAGATTCCAACCCTATGCAATATTTTCTCAGTCGTCGCCAAGTTAACAGTAAGTTTGCTCGATGGATCGTTATCCTTCAAGAGTATGACCTCGAGTTCTCAACACCTAAGAGTAAGAAGGCCCTTTTTCTCGCTGAACTGGTCACGGCCCTTCCCTCTGACACACCTAGTACCCCCGTCAATACTGACTTTCCTGACAAACATATCTTTTACATCACCTCTGATGATCCTTGGTATGGCGACCTTCTCGTCTACCTATGAACTCAAAAGTTCAGAAATCACCTATCACGAGATGATCGTCGGCGTATCTTCCATCAAGCTCCCCGCTACCTCCTCATCGGTGACATCCTCTATCGACGGGGCATCGACACCATTCTTTGTCGCTGCCTGACTATTGACGAGGCTGACAAAGTCTTAAATGACTGCCACAGTGGCGCATGTGGGGGCCATCTTTCGGGCATCTCCACGGCTCAAAAAATTATCCGGGCCGGTTACTTTTGGCCTACCTTGTTTCATGATTGCATTCATGTCGTGAAACGATGTGAGCAATGCTAGCTCTATGCCAATAAAGCCTGTGCTCCCCCTGCCCTTCTTCACCCTATCATCACTGCAGGCCCCTTTTGTAAATGGGGCATTGACTTTATGACTTGTAATCCCCCCTCCAGCAATGGTCACAAATACATTGTTGTTGATGTCGATTACTTCACCAAATGGGCTGAAGCTATGCCCACTTTCAACAACACCGCTGACACAACAGTGCATTTTTTCTTTAACCACGTCATATCCCGGTTCGAAGTACCACTCCAACTAGTTTCCGATCATGGGAAACATTTTGAGAATGAGATCTTCGTTGAACTCTCATCTCGGTTAGGCTTCTCTCACGAATTTGCCTCACCATACTACCCTCAGTCAAACGGACAGGTCGAGGCAGTCAATAAAGTCCTCAATACCATGTTACAACGCATGGTTAATAAACATAAAACCAATTGGCATCATATGTTATTTTCCGCGCTATGGGCTTATCAAACGGCAGTGAAGACTGCCACAGGTTTCATGCCCTTTCACTTAGTCCATGGGGTCGAGGAAACTCTTCCCATCGAGTGCGAAATTCCCACCCTTCACACCGCAATCGAACTTTTACCTGACACTGCGCCAATGGAGCAGCGCTTGCTGAACTTGGAGTCTCTGGATGAAGATCGTCGATCCTCATTATAGAACAACGAGGCAGCTAAAAAACGATCCAAAGCTACCTTTGATCGCCATGTCAACCTTCGCTCATTTCGCGAAGGCGACCTTGTCCTCGCCTATGATATCGCTCATGATACCTTTGGCCATGGAAAATTTGAATCACTCTGGCATGGCCCTTACATCATCCACCATTGCCTCACCAAAGTCACATACATCCTGGCCTCCCCCGAAGGCCTCAAGCTCAAAGAGCCCGTCAATGGGTTATACCTCAATAAATTTTATGCTTAAACGTAGTCAAGCTACTTTAGGTTATTTTTTCTTTTCTAGCGTTTTTAATCTTTTTTTCCCTCATCTAAACTATCCTTTGTGCTATTGACAGATGACTCCTCCACCATCTTACCACATTGGTTACACCGACGGCACCAGCCGTTGGACACAAAATCTTGCTTCGGCTGCTTGGGCTCTCTACACCCCTTCACATGAAATGCTACATTCAAACGGCATATGTTTAGGACCAGCAACCAATAACCAAGCCGAATACACTGCTTTCATCGGCCTCTTGACTGACGCCCAGCATCATCATATTCGTCACCTTAGCGTTTTCCTCGACTCTCAACTAGTCGTTCTCCAACTTAACAATGTGTACCGTGTATGCGATCCGTGCCTCTTTCGCAAATACCTGCAGGTTAGATTATTATCTCGACATTTTGATTCCATTACATTTACACATATTCCTAGGGAATTGCATCAAACAACAGATGAAATAGCTAACATGGTGCTAGATTGGCATATATCACATCAAACTACACATACATAAAACATCTCATATAATCCTGTCACAGCATATAGATAGCATCAACATCATCCACATTAACACAAAAATGCACATGTAAACACAACATTTGGGTCCAAAAACATGTATACTCATATATATATACGTGGGCCTCTCAGGCCATCCAAAATTTTTACATACACAAAAAAGTACATCGGCCCACAGGCCCGTGCCACATCATGGTACAAAAATCGGCTCACCAGCCTATCAAAACTGTATACAAATACAATCAGGGGGCCTCTATCGCACCCCCAGCTGCACCTCCCTCCGGAGGTGGCGGTGGCCCACCCCTACCTGCCCCAGGCGGTGGAGGTGGTGCACCTGCAAGACCCTCCTGCCCCGACGGCAGCCGTCCACTCGTCATGGCGGCGAGCACAGCTGCTCGTCGCATGATAGACCGACATGGTGGCGGTAACCCGATACACTGCTCCAGGAACTCCTCATCCTGGATGCGAATCCACATGCCCTCATGCACATCTCGAAACATCGTCTCAAAACGACGGCGTATATCATCCAGATCTCCCCCAGCGGCCGCTGGAGGAGCATGTGATGGCCCTGCACCAGGGTCATCCAAGCGGCGCCTCTGCGTCGATCTATCGGGCCCTACGGGTCGCCCAGCAGCCTCGTCCCTTGGACGCCTCTCTCCACGTGGAAGTCTCCCCTCTGGCCGCACCGGTGGTCTGTACAACTCCACCTCGCGCCCACGAGGTGCCAAATCTGCACATGCACAAAACAAGCAACAACGATGGTATCAGTGTCTATACATCAAACATATGCACTAGTATATCAAAATCATAGCAGAAATCAAAAACATCTAAATACATAACATACCTCTATGATCAAAAACCTCCCCAGGAGGCAATACCATCTCCGGGTCCCCCCGGAAGTCTACCCCAGCATAGGGGAACTGCAGCATAACCTGCGGCATCTGCCGCCATATCTGCGCGGCCTGCGTAGTAAAATAGTGTTCGCCTTTTCCACCACCGTGGCGAACCAAAATCTGTGCCCACCGCCTCAAGCGCGGCTCTCGTACCCCTGGTGCCTTTAGTAGCACCCTTGGGCGCAACATCGGCACCCTCTCCAAGAAAAATGCCACCAAGATGGAGCCAAATGCGAACTCCCCGGTGCCTGTGGACCGACACCGGTCCAGCTGCACGATCATCCGCGCATGAAGGGTCAGACCCCAGGCGAACCACTCACGGCCCACCACCACCCTCTCCATCAAAATCAGCTCCCCACCACTAATCTCGTGGGGCGCTCGGGACCCATATACCCGAACTATCATCGCTGCTATGCAACGATGCAACAGGACATCTATCCCACTGATGCTCACTGCTGACCCAGTCATATAGTTCTCTCCTGAGCAGTATCGCTCGGCGACTGTCTCCAAATTCATATCCCTCAGCAGCACAGGATCTTTTGGCAACGGTGTTCCCCGGAAGGAGAGCCCCGTCAAAAAATAGATGTCCTCCACCGCAGTGAAGGCAATCTCCTCTCCTCACATGAGGAAGAAATGTCGATCAGGGCTCCACATCTCGATCAAAAACTGGAGAAAATACTCCTGCGACCGTATCAAAGAGCAATCAAAAAACTTTAGCAACCCACTGGTTGCTAAAGCTGCTCGAACTGCCGCTCGAACCGCCGGCGGTGCATTGGTCACAGCCTCTCGTAGCTATGACCAGTCTCGCTCACCCCACCGTACATCCATGATCCCTGCTCACCACCTGCACACAATCCAAAGTCCTATATTAGCTTAGGAAATCATCCAATATATCCAAAAATCTAAATTCTTCACCCTGAAACCTTGCCTCAAAGGCGCGGTTTTACCACCCACAGGCATGCACCCATGCGCACCTATTCACTACACAGGCGCGCATGTGTGTGCGCCTGTTTTTTCCACAGGCGCGCTCATGAGCGCGCCTGTTCACAACGCAGATGCACTTTAGGGTGCACCTGTCTGATCCACAGGCGCGTTCGTCAGCATGCCTGTTCACCCCACAGGCGCGCACTCATGCGCGCCTATCTAACCCACAGGCGCCCCCCTAGGGCGCGCCTTAAATTCTTTCCCACGCGCACACATGCGTGCTTTTTCCGGGTACAGGAACGCACTCATGCGCGCCTTCCACCGAGTCGCCTGCGCATGTGGGCCCCTCCTCTACCCAAAACCCCCTAAAACCTCCCGTACGACCCCCCGTACCTACCCTACCCAAAAATTGGAAACCTATAACTATGCAGGATGTTCAGACCACTAACCTGAAACTCGCACGTCGTGAATCGGGTACCTCGTGCTCTCGGAATCACGCAATCTCCTCTAAATCTTCTCGTAAACTCACTGAAGCAGCAGGTACAAATGAGGTGGCAATGTGGGCCCTACAACTATATATAGGCCTTTTTTCCAAACTTACACTCACCATTCTGGGAGCCCACGGCGTCCATTTTTCGAACCGTCTGCAGCCACAGGATCAGCATCCCACCACCTACATCATGGCTGTCCCTGGGCCACTTTTCACCCTGAGCCCCCGGGGCACCCTTTTTTCATATCATGGCTAGGTACACACACGCATTGTCACATTTATCTAAATACATGTTCATATTTGCTCTTCTCTTCAGATATTGTGCACTTTGGGTATTTGGTTGTTCCTTGTGCAGGTACTTGATCATCATCCCTCAAACAACATTCCTTCAGGTATATACTCATCACTGGCATGTAGTCTCTCCCACTGTATTGCATTTACATTTCCAGTCACACCCTCTGAGATTGGCCTTTAGGATACCCTTTCCCGGCTCTGCAGTACTCACACCTCCAGTTGCATCTTCAGTACTACCACCCGGTAGCATTCTCACCTACATGAGTTGTCCCATTCATAGCACCTTTTGGCACTTTTGACACTCATGTTGTTCTTCATCGCCCTTTAGGGGTGGGAGTCCCAGTAGTCTTTCATTATGTTGCGAATTAACCACATACTTCTTCTCCTCATTTTTCTAGCTTCCCATACGGACTCCCAGCACATCGCTTTATGATCATGTTCTTTTTTACCTGCACCTCCGCAGGATCACAAACCCACCATTTCATCCACCATCAGTTTGCCCATCTACGAACCTATCTTCATTTCACTTACCTCATACAGAAACTCGCCAATGGGGCCCCCACCCTTCATCAATTTTCCCAGCAATTTCTACCCTCACAGGGGCACTCATTTCACACTGGGGCACCCATTTCTGTATTTTGTACATCTTTCCCAAATATATTCATTATTTATTGTACAAACCCCTTCCTTGTCCATTATTTACTTTTTTCGTCACCATTGGCGAACTTCCTTCCTTTTTGTCCACACGCAACCCATGTCACCCTTGGTTGGAGCATTACTTCTCATTCACCGACATCGTCTATATCTTCAGCGTACTACCTAGGTCACTTACCATTTATCCGTTGAATTTGTTCACCTTGTCCCGCCTCTGGCACAACTTATCCTCGGTCTTGGCATCCCCCTGACACTCGACCTTGTCACACGGTTGCGACCACTATTTGTCTCATACATTCTCCAGCCAAGGGCAGTCTTGAGTCTTCCCACTTCTTGACTTCGTCCATGTACCTCTGCCACTCCCGCACCACAGTAGATTCCATGAAGTCCTTTGCTTCTGGGAGTCGCGTCCCCCTTTTGTCGACATCAGCACACTTCTCCAAAAGGACGACGGTATCTTGATTCTCATTTCCCATTCAATGAGCGATCTCGGACGACACAGGGGGAAACATCATTGCTCCCTGATGTCGTTGACCCCCATAACATTCGACGCCAACACTTTCTCATGTTGTGGTGGGTCTTACTTTGCGAATATTGCAGTTTTTTCTCATCAGTTGCTGAAAACCTCTGAACTTAGTAGGGCCACCAATGCCCACATCACCGTCGTTGGTTACTTCCGTGACCATTACCGCTAGTTCAAAGTATGTTCCGTTGCATAATTATCTTCTGCCTTTACCATTCCGCCCCCGAGGGCACTGCAGTTGTCTACATCAACATTTCAGAATTACATTACACGAGCATGGGGCATGCCCGCCTCGTTTGTACACACTTGTATATTGATCCACACCTTGCGGAAAGTCAAAATCTACAGGTTCCTTTCTTCTCCAAAGGATCGCTCCACGCGGTCTCATTCTTGCTCTCCCTTACAACACCATCCTCAGCAAAAGAAACATTGATGAATTTCGGCTATACGTTTTGCTCCTAACCTCATCCATCAGGGGGCATCTGTTATCACTGAAATTTCGTCTGCACGTGGCGACAAGAACTCCACATCATCAAAACAGGACTGGAGTTGTTCATGGCACAGGATTAATGCCACAGCATTGCAAAAAGGGTCAAAAACTATACCAAATGACCAAAAATTTGAAGGGTGCTTTACATCATCTGGGTGCGCGCGTGTATGCGCGTAATAGCATCGTAAAAAGCGCGCATATGTGCACAAGGCGCGACTGTTGGGCAAGAAACCCGCGCGCCTGCTAAACGGCGCATTTATTGAAATTGGTCAGCCTCCCAACCACTAATGGATCAGCTCCCAAGTCGATTTGACACCAAATCCAAGCTCAATCCTCATGGTGGGCTGGTCAAAGACCTAATTGTGCCCTAAAGAGCCTCTTTTCACATTCAAAATAGGTTACATAATGATCCAATGCTTGGCTATAAAAATCCATGAATGACCACCATTTTCTCAAGGAATTATTCATACTATTATGCTGCTGAGATTTCTAAGGACCCATTCTTTGGCAATACACATTACAAGCTGCATTTCATAGAGCTATTCACCCCTCTCTTGAGTGAATAAGCTTGGAGTTCTTTCACCCACATTTCATCTTTTCATTATAAGGAGAGTAATCAGTGAGGGCCTCAAGAGCCTTCCATTGGAGAAAGAAGGGACCCAAGTCCCCTTTCTTCTTTGTGTCTTTGGATTTCATCAATCAGATCAACTTATACATTGGTGATATTGGTCCATCCACATTTGTTTTTCATTTTCCCATATGCTCTTAGTTTTAATTAGTTGTAGTTTGTTTTTGCTTATTGTTTTATTGTTTCTTTCTCTAACCTTTTACCTTACAGCTGTCATGCCTAGCAGAGCCCAACTGGGCATGTAAGCACTCTTAATTTTCTCACCTAGTGACGAATTGGGTGGAAACATCGGGTCCTTGCATACTCAATATGGTGATCCTATGGATCAACGTTGGATCGAATGTGATACGTCGGTATAGCCATAAGTAGCCGTTGTAGTAACATGAGAGTAGGAGCTTAACATAGGCATTAACCTCCTGGTGTCGTCCAAAATGTGGGATCTTGATTACATTCAATAGGGTGGACTGTGCGAGGTTCTTCATCCATGGCTGGGGGATTATTTTCAATTTCTTCCCCTTCATCCTGGTCAATTATTTATAAGGGGCGAGCATACTATGGTTCTTGCGGTCTCCTAAGTTGAAGTCGTTGAACTTCAACGTTGAAATCTTATCCTCCTGCACTTTAACTTCACATATCCCCTTCGGTAGGTACACAGTAACCAAGGTGTAATCAAAGTCTCTAGGCACATTATCATGACTCACTGTGCCAACCAAAGGAGGGATGTAGTCGGGTAAGATGGTCGGGATTAGATTCACATTTTCCAGGTCATCTTTGTGCTTGGTTCTCTTTCCTTCTGTGACTCAGGATGGTCAGGATCTATGAGAGGTCGATGGAGAGGCCTTCACTCCTCTCGTTGATGATGCTTGTACACCCACAAAAATTACCCTTTCAGACATTACTCTTTCAGTCATGAGGTCGATGAGTACCTCCTTCATAGACTCTTCAACTGCGCTAAGTTCTTCGAACATACGCACTCCTGGTTGAATATCTTGGGTTTGAAGGGAAACTACTCAATGAAATGGGATGAATCGTGATAGCTCGATGATCACTGCGTGAAATCAACTAATCTGTGGGCATATATAATCACGGTTGGCAAAAGTGTTCTCAGTGCAATGATCGATGGAATAAGTAGGCAACTAGGTAACAAATTTCTCCAATGGGAAAGAAGCCTTCATTAATTTAGTTATGTCCATTACGGCATAGTCCCAATGGTCTGGTGGCAAGATTTATGACCATAAATGTCATTCTAATCTGTTCGGCATGTCATTCTAATGGTTATACTATTTCCAATGGCTATATTGCTTTTCCAAGGCAAAGTGCCATGCTGTTGTTTTCTAATATCTCGACGAAGTTCAGATTCTGGAATCCTTCCTTCTATGAAGTTCCCTCCAGAACCTTCTATAAATTTTTTGATCTTTTCTCTCTTCTTAATTAGTTTTCTAGCCTTCTTTCTGGTGATCTGCATCTAGGTATTCCTCTTTCCATTTTGATTCTTGTCTTCTTTTGGCATTGTAACTTCATGTTGTTGAGATTCTTTCATAGGATTTAAGGGAAATACTTCTTTTGTCTATGGGGTAGGTTCTCTACTCACCTGTGATTATGCTTGCGTTCTTCAAACCTCGACATCCAAGTGTCTATTTCTGAATAGCTTTGATCTGTTCTCCTATTCTTCAATCAAGTGTGCTATCCTCCTAGTCATGAAATCTTTTAATTCTTGCTTCTTCTTCTCTAAGACTTCTTCTTCTTTTCTTTTGGCTTGATCCTTTTCAATCCAAGGGTTTCCTAGTAATATATCAAATGGGGCGTTGTTCTCAATAAATTCAATAACCTCAAATTCTTCCTCTGTCGAAGTTCCATGAGAACTTATAGATATCTAGGTAAGTCTTCCACATAGGGTTATCAACTTTCCTCTAAATAATTCTATTCCTCCCAATGAAGGAATCATAACAAGCTTTCCTAAAGTTTCCCGAGTTCATTTTTTCATGATGTTCACCTGTGTTTCTTCATCCAGAACGTAGTCAATGTCGAAGACTCCTATTCTTGCTTCTATGTATTCTTTTTCTTTGAATATCTATGATAAGATGATATTTTGATGATCATTCAGGGTTTCTTTCATTTGTAGCAATACGTCCTCTAATTTTTTCTGGGTTTCTGCCACAGTCTTAGTTTCTTTATCTTTCTTAGGGTTTTCTTTTCTCATATTCATTCTTTCAACTTTAGCAATCATTCTAGGGCAATCCAGAACTTCATGATCCATAGCTTTACAACAAAGACAACTGGGTCTTCTACCAGGGAATTCCTTAGCAGGATGTCCCGGTCTTCTACAACTATAACAAAGAGTTAATCCTCTCTTCCTCTTAAATGATCCCAATCCTTTCCTGTACTACGCACTAGGATCATGGTAGCTAACTTGAAAAAAAATCTTTCTAGGATCTTGCATCCATTTGTTAGTCTAGAAATTATTTCTATGCATAGGAATAACATATCTTTCACTATTCTTATCAGATCTACTCATATCAAATCTTCTTTCTTCTAGCCATGTGTTATCACTGAAATTTCGTCCGCACAGGGCGACAAGAACTCCGCATCATCAGTACAGAAAAACAGTCATTCATGGCACAAGGATTAACTCCACAGCACAACAAAAGGGCCAAAACTATACAAAATTGGCTAAAAAATTAAA
>ML777470.1:1041311-1055546 GCA_009831015.1 Picea engelmannii | reverse complement strand
GCTGTTGGGATTGTTAGAGGCTCACTCTTTAGCAATAGTCATTATCAACACCATTTCATAAGCTTTCCATCTCTCATTAGAGTGGAGAAGCTTTGAGTTCTTTCACTCATATTTTCACCTTTCATTTGTAAGGAGAGCATCAACTTGAGGGCCTCAAGAGCCTTCCATTGGAGAAGGAAGGGACCCAAGTCCCCTTTCCCCTTTGTGTACCTCTGGATTTCACTAATCAGATCAGCCTATCTATTGGTGACATTAGTCCACTTTCATTTGTTTTTATTTTTATTTCCATGCTCATGTTTGTATTTAGTTTTTATTTAATTCTTGTTAATAGCTCTATTGTTTTCTTTCTAACCTTTTACCATACAGCTGTCATGCCTAGCAGAGCCCAAATAGGCATGTAAGCACTCACTTTTTGCTCGCACATCGACGAAAAGAGTGCAAACACCATGCCCTAGTTTTCAGGCTAGGACAAAATTTATCAAACATACCTAGATCCATATTATTGAAATAAAAATTTCCACTAATCTTACTTTCAATAGAGAACAAAGCTTCTAGATCTAAAACTTTTCACTATTCTTACCTTTCTCAGAGCATAAAGCTTCAAGATCTTACCTATTTTCTTCATATCGGACTTATTTTCTTAGCACAGAGCTTCAAAATCCAAGTAGAGTACTGTGCACTAGTGAAATAGATCTACGCATGGAGCTTACATAGTTTCAGGTCAGATCTTTGCACAAGGATTTCTTCTTTCTCAGTTCCCAACAATCACAGTTTCAAGTCCCAACAACGTAACCATTTGTTGGCACGGGGGCATACCCAGGGTTCAACGCTACAATAGCACACCAAAAAAACCCTAACTACCAGCCCTTTTGGCAACACCTGCGAAGAAGATGAAGTCTCACCCAAGGTAGAGGTAGGGGTGGTTGCAAGACTCCAGTGTCTGAAACCTTAGTTGGGACAAATATTTGTGATTGTAACACCTTAACAGAGCACTTAGTTATTACAATATGTTAATATTCATCCTTAGTACACAACGCAGCTAAACCCTAACAGGATATCTGCATAGTATTCAACCAGATATAGAATCTAAAAGAACTTAGCATAACGAAACAGATCAGATCTAGCAGATTCAAGCACTAAGCACATTCACATAGGTCATATCTAGAATTCACTCTCATTATTAAGCACAGAGCAACATCAAATTTATCTATCATTCATCTATATCAAAGAACTTAAGCAAGTCAACACATAAACACATCAATACATCACAAAAATCACAAGAACACAAGATATGTGTGGTTCACTCCCTCCCTTGGGCTATGTCCACCGACTCTTTGTCTTCTTTATTAGATTTGGTCAATCTTATTACATGCACAAAGATTCAGAATCAACTCCACAGAGGACAGGAGATATGTGCACCTCGCTAGATCCTCCTTCCTTGAGTTATAGCACAAATCCTTCCACAGCCTCTTACAATCACTTTCACTTAGCTCTTCAAGCCTCACACAACATGCACAAAGCAATTACCACTTAACACTTATCACACTTGCAACTGACTAGTCACTATTCACTACTTCTTACTCCATGTAGACTTCTATTTATACATTACAAAATAGGCCTAAGCATGGGTAAACCCATGGGCCAACATTCCCATACCCATTACATAAGCCCAAAACCCAAAAAGGCCCTAAAAAGGGGCCAATATCCCACGATCTCCGCTTCGACTTGCACTTCGCCTTCAACATCATGTCGAAGTCCCAAAATGGTCGAAAATGACCAAGGATCCTCAAAAAATGGTCAAGGGCCAACATAAAACTACTTGAAAACCAAGTTCTTCCCTAGTAGGGTCACCAATTCTATTATAGAGTAAACTCTCCTATGGATAGGTGAGATATTTCAATGATTTAATATAGATCAGTGAAAAATAGGGGATATATCACTATGACGTTTCCACTAAATCTAATTTGTAAGTTCAATCTATGTTAATAATTGAGGGTAATAAGTATTACATGTAATCGGTATTTGTCCTATCATATCCAGGTTGATGAAGTTCCCATATCCAATCCATTCTCCTAAAAGAAACCACCTATACACATATAATATCACATACCTTTCTCAACCTTTCTTAGCATGAAATAAATATAATCTACAGATAGATATAATCTGATTTCCTGAAGACAAATCATATCTACCAATGCATAGTATAAAATAGCATAGATCACACACATTGTAGGGGAAAAGTGATATAAATATGTATATTATATGTAAATAAAGTAAAATTGGTTATGTTACTTGTTATCACCATTTAAATTTTCAAAGTGAAATTGAGATTTCAGGGTTAGCGAGGCGCTAAACTGATTTGAAAGTCAGATAAATTTGGGGAAATGCCAGAAATGAAAAAAGAGATTAAATTTGGCAGAGGTGTTAGGAAAATCGGGCTCGAAAGTTCATAGATCACCATCCGCCGAGATCAACGTTTGGGAGATATTTTGGGATTAGAAACAACGCAAAGGTTAAACTGTTTAAGCGGGCCCAAAATTTCAACCGCACTTTCCCACAAAGGTACGTGGCATCCTTAGACGCATTTCGGGGGGGAAAGTGGGTGAACTCTAAACCACTCCATCACACCCCCGAAATCACGTGTTAAGTGTCATTAAGTGTGTCAAATCCAAGGGTCACATGTGGAAGTGAAGTTTGATGGCAAGTCAAATCATCTCGAGATAGTTGTTTATGTACCATTCATCTGTGTAGTTCCAAATAAGCAATGCCAAATAACCAAGTTAATAATCATCAATGGAAATCGATGGCCGAACATGAGAGGTTGTTATCCTTGTAAGGATTTTTGTCAGTATCCCATGATTGGTATTTGATGGTGACTATTACTCAAAACATCGGTGAACTTATTATTTTTTGGGTAATTGGCAGCTTATTCCAGAGCAGAATACCTGCAAATCGAATCACTCATCCAATTCATGTGCAGTTGAGGGAAATAGGCTCTTATTCCCTGAAAACCCATAGGGAGCTGAGAAGAAATATCCAACGGTTTTTCACCAAACTAAGAAATTTGAATAATATGACAAAACTATCAAGTAAGAAGAGAGAAAGGCATTATGCACAACTCCTAACAACAAAATCTCGCGCAAAATCTGCAGATGAACCAGGATCAGGTGAAGATATCAGGTTGAATCATATTATGAAGGATTTGATCATTAATGGATATGCAGATGGACACTACACGCAAGATGGTGAGAGAAAAAGGAAAAAGTGATTGAAGGAGGAGGCTAAAGATAGAATAGTCAAAGGTATTGAAGAAGACCAACCTAGTTGGATTGACACGTTAAAGGAAGAGATTGAAACGCTAAAATGAAAAATTCATGACAAGCTAAATCAAGTTCATTTCAGGGAATCTTGTGATTTTGTAGACAGGTGGCATTCAGGGTAAAGATCTCAAATATTTCAATTTTTTGTTTATAATGTTCCCTATAAAGTAGGAGTTAGGTTTTGGTACGTTACTCCCTTTGTAACCGATATCTATTTTTGGAATCTTAGAGAAGATGATCCATTTTTGGGTCTCATATGTAATTTATCTATATATACTCTTAAAACGATAAATGAAGGGTTCAACTGGCTGGAGAGGGGCCTACCCCTATAGTAGGAAAACTTTGTGATTTCTTATGAATTTTAATACAAGCAAAGAAGGTTTTCTTGGATAGTCGAGATTCATCATGGTGTTAATGTTTAGTATGTTTTCATGTATTTCATATTCATGAATGTGTTTTTGCTACTAGTAATAATCTTTAAGTAAAAGAAGGAATTCATCTTGTTGGTGGTCCTTGCTACATTGATTATACTTGTAATATGTTTATTGGTTCCTGGTTCAGAATTCACCCATTATTGGTGCTTTGTTTTCAGTATCCATCCTTTATGTTCCTTCGTCTAGAGATATACCAATAGATTCATCCTATGTTAGATGCCTCTTGTCATAGTGGTTCTTCCTCTTTTTCCACTGCCATCTCATGTTGCTTATTTCGATGAACACAGTGCCTGTTTTTCCACTGTTCCCTCAGGAATACATAGCTTGCAAATTTTCATATGATTTCATAAGTTGACCCCATTTCCCAATGGCCATGTTCTCTTGTTGGCCTACCAACCCCTTGAAAAACTTGTGCTATTGCATAATCTTACCTCTGTGTGTCCATTACCAAATATTTTTGAGTATTTTCAATATTTACACGTTTGAGAGAGCCCTCTCTGGTTGGAAGGGTCAGAATCCAACCCAAAGTTGGTTGAAACAATTACCTCTGTCATTTGTTTATCAGCCAAACAAATTTACAGAGTTCTAACATTCTAGCGTCGTTGTCGGGGAGATGTAACACCATGTTTCCCCCAGTCTATAAAATTAACTATATTGGCCAAGAACCATGGAAAACTAAAAGATGTGAATGTTTGATTTGACGAACCTTTGTATAAAAGGTCGATGAATGTAAATTATTTTATGAATATGTGTTGCATTACTACTGGGAGGGGCATGTGCTAAAAGATACCACAATGGCTAATGAGAGGTGGTGGAAGGGACCTAGAATGGTTGCATTAACTTCCACCAAGCTAGTACCGTACTGGTTTTTACTTGCTAAAACACCAAATCAACTCTCTGACACTGGAATAGATTTCTCATCAGATTGGTAGGTGGGGAGCCTCCTCAAGAGTTAATGAGGGGATGTAGGTGAACCGCCCATCCGTAACATCTCCCATACCTGACCATGGAAGGGGAAATTCGTGCCACACACAATCTTGCAGAGAAAAGGCAAGAGAGGAAGTGTGGTAAGAGAGAGAGGAGAACACACGCGATAGGGATCACGGAAGAGAACTGGAGAAAACTCTGGAAACACAGGGAGTTCTGAATAGAGGAGAAGGAGAGTAACCTTCATCCTTGACTTTCATTGAGCTGGAAGTAGAAGACTGAATCTCAAGCATCGTGTTCTAGCTCGGGGGTGGCTAGTGGTAAATCCGTTTGGAGTCACTGAGCCTACAGTTGGGTGGAAACGATCACCCCTCTCAGCAGTCACGTCACACCTGGTGTTTCTGATAAGTGTTTATATCTTGTATCTTGAATTGAATATCCTGGATGCATCCTCATGTTTATACACTCATAAATGGTTTCTGTATTGAAGTGTTTTCCTTGTGTTTTGATCGGAAATAATGGATGCATGCTTATACTCATATGACCATAATTGGTTTATGTATAGAATGAATAAGCTCAGAATATGATTCTGTTCCCTTGATATTTGTTCCATCTACTTGACTCACGCTATGTCGTGGTTTGATTTCTCGAAGGCACCTCCTTCCTAGAAGTTCCCTCACATTCCAGAGACGGAGTGAGTTCCTTGAAAAGACTATCGTTTTAGTAAACCCATGAGTTTACTTTACCCCTGACATAGAGTTCATAGCTCATTGAATTAGGAAGGCTTTTCAGTGAGGTCACTAAGCCTAAGGATAATTACCCAAGAACCCGCTGAAGGATCATGTGATCTGAGTCTAGAAACCTTGTACAAGAGAGAGTAGTTCTCTAAGGTTTTCGACATTTTAGCATTTTGGCACCTGGGAAACCAAAGGGTAAGACCCCTCGTTTTCGCAAGCCACGAAATCTCGGTACCTAAAACCCCGACACACTCTATGGATGAGTTGTTTTAGCATGAATAGGTTTCGTCATTTCGGCACCCGAGAAACCAAAGGGTAAGACCCCTCATTTTCGCAAGTCGTGAAATCTTAGTACCCGAAACCCCGATGCGCTCTATGGATGAGTCAGTTTAGCGTGAATAGGTTTCGGAATTTTGGCACCCAGGAAACCAAAGGGTAAGACCCCTCGTTTTTTCAAGTCACAAAATCTCGGTACCCAAAACCCTGACGTGCTCTGCGGATGAGCTCGTTCAGCGTGAATAAGTTTCAGCATTTCGACACCCGGGAAACCCAAGGGTAAGACCCGTTGTTTTCGCAAGTCACGAAATCCCGGTACCCAAAACCCCAACGTGCTCTGTGGATGAGTCGGTTTAGCGTGAATAGGTTTCGGTGTTTCGACACTCAAGAAACCAAAGGGTAAGACCCCTCATTTTCGCAAGTCATGAAATCCCAGTACCCGAAACCACGACGCACTCTGGGGATGAGCCCTAGGTCATAGGGTAGAGTCATGTGGTAGAAGGAGGAGGTAGGTGCTAGTAGTTAATCAAGGGTCAAAACTCGGGAGTCGACATTCCGGATCCCGAAAGAATCTGGACCATCCATTTGTAGGGAACGCGTGGCGAAGGTCTAAAGCCACCGGAGTTCTAGACATCGAAGGAATAGGAGTGAAGACCCCGCCATAAATCCTAAAATATAGAATGTCGGGATTTAATCCAGGATGTTGATCAAGCCGATGATTTGGACCATAGATCCGGATGACACCGGGTTTTGAGTCCTGGGGATTAAAAAGGGAAACGAGGAATGCTTGCATCGCGATTCCCGAAATCATGAAACCCCAAAAGCATTTAGAGGATTAGCACTAGGTCATAGGCTTGGTTGTATGAAAAAAGACCCAAGGGAGGAGCTAAGGATCTGTTAGACCCTTTCGGTTTTCAGCATTTCGAAAGACAGAGAACAATGGAATGCTTGCATCGCAATTCCCCGAATCGTGAAATCCGGAAGTGCCTTTTTGGTAAGGTCTGTGGTCATAGCCAGTGATCACATGGGGGAGGATAAGGGAAGGGAGGGGATATTCTAGGCCCCATAGAAGTTTGAGGATTCTATCCCTTGAAGAAAAGACAAAAAAAAAAGAAAAAGAAAATATTAGTTGTCGTAGTGGGTGTGTGACAAATTGGTATCAGAGCATGGTTACAACACTTGGCCTACTTGGGCTCATGAATGAGTTGCGCATAAATTCCATTTGAAGTACTCTTGAAAGGAGTAACCCTCTACCTTAACCCCCTTTATCAAAAGACAAAGTTAAGAATGAAAATTTCCTATTGTGTGTATGCATTTGAAAAACATGAATTATGTGCTGATTATGAATGAAAATAATGTTGACTAACAACAAGTGTTTTTCTTTCACAACAAGAAAATGATCAACCGCGGAAAACTACAGACGCATAGAATGGTGATGCACCACGAAGTGGGGTATGGCTCCCACAATAGATATGAAGAGTCTAACGAAAGGAGAGTTGTAGAGACCCCTCCAAATATAGATGAGACTATGAGAAGCCTCATTGTCGAACTACAGAGTTGCAAGGCCGACAACGAGAGGTTGATAAAAGACCAAGAGAAGAAAATGAAAATTAATGCAGTCTTGCTGCAGAGGTTATCCAACATAAAAAGACAATTGTAGCATGGACCTAACACCAGTCACACGGACCAAAGACAGACAAAGAGAAGTCGAAGCCCACCTGGGATACGGAAATGTGGTCCTTTAAGTGGCCACACTAGGAGGAGCACCTCGAGAAAGGTCCACCCTAGATATAAGGGACAAGCGTCGGACGATTCCTTTGGAAAGGAAATTGTAGACTCGGAGGGATATTCTAGTAGCATAACTAGTTTTTATTCCCAAAGAAAATGGAAGAAGCAAAATCATTCCAAAAATCATAATCTCAAAGAATTCAAGAAGGCCAAACCACCCTCTTTCGACGGTGAAATAAAGAAGGGAGAGGAAGCAGAGGCCTGACTGCTTGGACTAAAGAAGTATTTCAGATTCCATGACTTCTCAGAAAACTTGAAGGCCCGAGTAGCCGATTTCAACCTAAATGGGAAGGATTCCATTTGGTGGGAAGACTTTAAGAACGTAAAAGGTATTCATGAAGAGGACCTATCTTGGGAACGATTTGAGAAATACTTCAGGAAGAAGTATCTGTCAGAAAAGTATTTCAACGAAAAGACTAAATAATTCTATGAACTCAAGCTGGGACAATGCACTATAGAGGAATATGTTAGCAGATTCCTCGAGTTGCTGAGGTACGTACCCTATATAAGAGAAGAAAAGGAAAAGGTGCAATGATTCATCAGTGGACTACCTAGGGACTATCAGAACAGGATTGAGTTTGATGAGCCAAAGACCCTAGAAGACACTATCCAAAATGCAAGATATTTTTATTAACAGCTGGGGCATCGGATAAAACCTCATGAAGGCTAGAAGCAGAAGAATAGGTTGGGATTCCAGAAAACAGGGTTTAAATCCCCAATATTTTAAAACTATAAAAAGGACTCAAGGATGAGCTTCCCAACCCGAAGTGTACACAAACATATTTTCCCCTCCCAGAGCGGAAATAAACCTTTTGGATCTACCCTAGGAAAGATGGATAACCCGAAGAAAGAACCCTTGAAATGTTGCGGTTGTGGAGAATAACATCTACTGAGGGACTGCCCACGCCAACAACAGAACAGTCAGAGAATTGACAACATTCGAGAAGCTACCACCTTCAATGACGTGGCCAGGAGTATGCCACAAATTTATGCAGCCGTGGATAATAAACAAGCTGACCACCAAGCTTCAGTGGTGGAGATGGAAGGTATGATCACCAACCATCTAGTGTCTTTTCTAATTGACCCTGGTTCAAATTTGAGTTTTATAGCTTCTAAGGCTATTGATAAGTGTAAATTACAGCCACATAAACACACCAAGCCATGGTTGATACAGTTAGCCACTAGCACCAAACGAAATGTAGCGTAGGTCATACCAGCTTGCCAATTCACTATGGTTGAATTCCCCACCCAAGAAACCCTTAACATACTACCCCTAGGATCGTATGAATTGTTGATTGGTATGGACTAGAAAGCCACATATAAAGCCAGACTGGACTATTACCATAAAACCTTAGAATGTGTAAGTGAAGAAGGAAGAAGGATAACCCTTCAAGGGATCCAAAAACCTGTCTCAGTGAGACGAATATCAGCCCTTCAAATGAGAAAGTATTGCAGAAAGGGATGTCCACTATATGCGATACAGGTGTTGGAATCAGTTGAAGATGAAAAACCAAGCCTCGAAGACCACCCCACACTAAGAGAATATAGAGATGTGTTTCCAAAAGAGGTACGAGGTTTACCTCCAAGAAGGGACATTGACTTCTCAATAGAACTTGCACCAGGAGCGGTGTCAGTGTCTAGGACACCCTACAGGATGAGCACACCCGAGCTAGTTGAGCTTAAATTACAACTAAAAGAAATGATGGATAGAGGCTATATCTGGCCCAGTGTGTCTCCATGGGGAGAACCATTCCTATTTGTGAAAAAGAAAGACGGTACCCTCCGATTGTGCATAGATTATGGAAAACTCAATAAGGTAACCATAAAGAACAAGTACCCCTTACCTAGGATCGATGACATGTTCGATCAATTAGGAGGTGCTTCCATCTTCTCAAAGATTGACTTGAGATTTGGATACCGTCAAGTCCGAATCAAGGGTGAAGACATCCACAAAACTGCCTTCAGGATGAGATATGGTCACTATAGTACCATTTGGATTGACCAATGCCCCTGCCACTTTTATGTGCTTGATGAACAATGTGCTCAAAAAATTCCTAGACAAATTTGTACTGGTTTTCATTGATGATATATTAATTTACTCCAAGAATAGAGAGGAACATGAGGAACATCTTAGACTTGTGCTTCAAGTTCTAAGATAACATCAACTCTATGCTAAATTTAGCAAGTGTGACTTTTTCCAGAAGCAAATACATTACTTGGGCCATGTCATATCTAAAGCGAGAGTAGCAGTAGATCCTGACAAGATTAGGTCTATCATGGAATGGCCTACCCCAAAGGACATTTCGAATATCAGATCCTTTATGGGCTTAGAAGGATATTATAGAAGATTTATAAAAGGATTCTCCAAGATTGGTTGTCCAATCACTGCCCTCCAGAAGAAGGGAGCTAAATTCACGTGGACACAAGAATGTGAAGAAATATTTCAATCCCTAAAACACCTTCTGACCCATACACCCATGCTGAAGATCGTTGATCCCAAAAATGACTTCCTCTTGTGCACAGATGCATGTAAGGAAGGGCTCAGAGGAGTCCTTATGCAAGGAGGAAGTGTAGTCTTCTATGAATCCCAAAAATTGAATGAGCACGAAATCAACTATGTGATCCATGATCTAGAGATGGACGCCATAGTGCATGCCTTAAAAATGTGGAGAAATTACCTCCTGGGAAGGAAATTTGTAGTTATGACAGACCACTGTGGATTGCGATATCTGTTTGACCAACCAAAGCTCAATGTTAGACAAGCTAGGTGGATGGCCCTCCTTAGTGAGTTTGATTTTGAAATAAAACATGTTAAAGGAAAGCAAAATAAGGTGGTTGATGCCCTTAGAAGAAGTATGAAAATAGTTCACCTAGCAGCGGTGAGCACCTACGAGATGAATGTCAAAGAAAGAGTCAGGAATGCACAAGAAATAGACACATCCTTCCAGACAGTGACCTTGTACCTAGAGAAAGAACCCACAAGAATAAAGTATGAAGGCTACCAGATGATAGATGGAGGTATGGTAATGTAAAGAAACAGACTGTATATTCCAGATTGTGATGACCTGAAGAGGATCATAATGGATGAACTACATAAATGACCATATACTGGTCACCCGGGATATCAGAAGATGATCACGGCCACTAGGAAACAATTCTATTGGCCTCGGTTAAAGAAATACATAGCTAACTATTTAGCTAAGTGCCTAGAATTCCAATAGGTTAAAGAAGAACACCAGCACCCAGTAGGATTATTACAACCTCTACCAATCCAGGAATGGAAATGGGAAACCATTTTCATGGACTTCATCACCGGATTGCCAACATCGACCAAACATAATGATGCCATCATGGTAGTGGTGGATAAATTGAGCAAGTCTTCCCATTTTATCCCCGTCAAATCGACTTGCAAGGAAATATATATCGCCAACATATTCATGAAGGAAATATTCAAACTACATGGTATGCCTAAAAAGATCGTGTCTGACAGAGACATGAAATTTACTTCCAACTTTTGGAAATCCTTGATGGGTTGTCTAGAGAAAAAATTATTGTTTATCACAACCTATCATCCTCAAACCGATGGACATATTAAAAGAGTGAACTAAATATTATAAGACATGCTAATAATGCATGTAATGAATCAAGCTAAACAGTGGGAAGGTTACTTGCCACTGGTGGAATTCGCCTACAACAACAGCTACCAATAATCCCTGAAGACGAGTCCTTTCAAAGTTGGAGTAACCCAGTAAACAGAATTACTATTGGACCCAACATGTTGAAAGAAATGGAACAACAAGTGATTCACATTAAACAAAACCTAAAGGTCGCTCAGAACAGATAGAAAAGTTATGCCGACCGAAAGAGAACTCCAAGAGAATTCAAGACGGGAGACCACGCATATCTCAGAGTTAGACCCAGGAAGAGTTCCCTGAGGATGGGGGCTTGTGCCAAGTTGGCACATCAGTATTGTGGACCCTTTGAAGTTCTAGATAGAGTGGGACCTATAGCCTATAGGCTAGCACTTCCTCCCACCGCAAAAGCACATAATGTTTTCCATGTTTAATTATTGAAGAAATATGTACACGATTCTAATCATATAATTGATTAGTCTGTGATATAGGTGGAACCAGAGGGAGCATTCCTACCAGAACCTCAATGCATACTATACATAAAGGAAACCCCACTCAGGAACCGAACCATTGCACAGATCAAGGTGCAGTGGAAACATTTTGGCCCAGATGAGGCTACATGGGAAATGGAAGATGCCATGAAATAGGCATATCCGATTTTGTTTACTTCTGTACATACACGTTGTATTGATAGATAGAACATCAAGGAATATGTTCCTTTAAGGGGGAGGAAATTGTAACACCCTGTTTCCCCCAGTCTGTAAAAATAACTATATTGGCCAAGAACCATGGCAAACTCAAAGATGTGAATGTTTGATTTGATGGACCTTTGTATAAAAGGTCGATGAATGTAAATTATGTTATGAATATGTGTTGCATGACTACTAGGAGGGGGATGTGCTAAAAGAGACCACGATGGCTAATGAGAGGTGGTGTAAGGGACCTAGAATGGTTGCATTAACTTCCACCGAGCCAGTACCATACTGGTTTTTACTTGCTCAAAGACCAAAGAAACTCTCTGACCCTGGAATGGATTTCCTGTTAGATTGGTAGGTGGGGAGGCTCCTCAAGAGTTAATGAGGGGATGGGGTGAACAAATCATCCGTAATAGCTCCCAGACCTGACCATAGACAGGGAAATTTGTGCCACATGCAATCTTGCAGAGAAAAGGCAAGAGAGGAAGTGTCGTAAGAGAGAGAGGAGAACACGCGCGATAGGGACCGCAAAAGAGAACTGGAGAAAACTCTGGAAACACAGGGAGTTATTAACAGAGGAGAAGGAGAGTAACCTTCATCCTTGACTTCCATTGAGCTAGAAGTAGGAGACTGAATCTCAAGCATCATGGTCTAGCTCAGGGGTGGCTAGTGGTAAATGTGTTTGGAGTCACTGAGCCTACAGTTGGGTGGAAACGAGCACCCCTCTCAGCAGTCGCATCACACCTGGTGTTTCTGATAAGTGTTTATATCTTGTATCTTTAATTGAATATCCTAGATGCATGCTCATGTTTATATGCTCATAAATGGTTTGTGTATTGAAGTGTTTGCCTTGTGTTTTGATCGGAAATAATGGATGCATGCTTATACTCATATGACCATAATCGGTTTATGTATAGAATGAATAAGTTCAAAATATGATTCCATTCCCTTGATATTTGTTCCATCTACTTGACTCGTGCTATGTCCTGTTTTGATTTCTCAAAGACACCTCCTTCTAGGAAGTTCCCTCGCATTCTAGAGCTGGAGTGAGTTCCTTGAAAAGACTATCATTTTAGTAAACCCACAAGTTTACTTTAACCCTGACACAAAGTTCATAGCTTGGTGAATTAGGAAGGATTTTCAGTTAGGTCACGAAGCCTACGGATAATTAACCAAGAACCTGTTGAAGGATCATGTGATATGAGTCTGGAAACCTTCTACAAGAGAGAGTAGTTCTCTCAAGTTTTTGTCATTTCGGCACCTGGGAAACCAAAGGGTAAGACCCCTCATTTTCGCAAGTCGCAAAATCCCGATATCCGAAACCCCGACGCGCTCTGTGGATGAGTCGGTTTAGCATGAATAGGTTTCATCATTTTGGCACCCAAGAAACCAAAGGTTAAGACCCCTCATTTTCGCAAGTCGTGAAATCCCGGTACCCGAAACCCGAACGCACTCTATGGATGAGCCAGTTTAGCGTGAATAGATTTTTCCGTTTCAGCACCCGGGAAACCAAAGGGTAAGACCCATTGTTTTCGCAAGTCATGAAATCCCAGTACTTGAAACCACGATGAGCTCTGTGGATGATCTGGTTTAGTGTGAATAAGTTTCAGTGTTTCGGCACCCGAGAAACTCAAGGGTAAGACCCCTCATTTTCGCAAGTCGTGAAATCCCGCTACCTGAAACCCTGATGCACTCTATGGATGGGTTGGTTTAGCATGAATAGGTTTCGGTGTTTTGGCACCCAGGAAACCAAAGGGTAAGACCCCTCATTTTCACAAGTCGTGAAATCTCGGTACCTGAAACCCCAACGTGCTCTGGGGATGAACCCTAGGTCACAGGGAAGAGTCATGTGGTAGAAGGAGGAGGTAGGTGCTAACAGTTAATCAAGGGTCAAAACACAGGAGTCGACATTTTGGGTCCTGAAAGAATCTGGACCATCCATTTGTAGGGGGCGCGTGGTGAAGGTCTAAAGCCACCAGGGTTCTGGACATTGGAGGAGTAGGAGTGAAGACCCCGTTATAAATCTTGAAAGATAGAATGTCGGGATTTAATCTAGGCCGTTGATCAAGCCGATGATTTGGAACGTAGATCCAAATGGCACCGGGTTTTCGAGTCCTAGGGATTAAAAAGGGATGGGAGGAATGCTTGCATCGCGATTCCCCGAATCGCGAAACCCCAAAAGAATTTAGAGGACTAGCACCAGGTCATAGGATCGGTCGTATGACAAATGACCCAAGGGAGGAGCTAAGGATCTATTAGACCCTTTCGGGTTTCGTCATTTCAAAAGATAGAGAACAGGGGAATGCTTGCATTACGATTCCCCGAATCGTGAAAGTCGGAAGTGCCTTTTTGGTAAGGCATGTGGTCATAACCAACGATCACATGGGAGAGGATAAGGGAAGGGAGGGTCTGCGCTAGGCCCCATA
>ML777470.1:994709-1025116 GCA_009831015.1 Picea engelmannii | reverse complement strand
TGATAAAATATTGGAGAAATTTTTATTTATGGAAAGTGGTTAACCCTAAAATAAGGAAAATAGGTTAAGTGACCTAGAAATGGGTTAAGTGACCTAAAAATGGGTTAAGTGACCTAGAGGATGAAAGTATAAATAAGATAGAATGGTCTCTTGTATATCATCCTTTTTGTGGATCAATGGAGAGCTTCTTGTGAGAATATTTTTTGGAGTATTGATGGAGAGCTTCTTGTGAGAGCTTCTTGAGAATTTTTGGTGTGGAACACTTGAGAATATTGAAAATATATAGGTGACTGAGGTAACCAAGGATATATAAGCTGAATTTCAGAAGGAAGGTGAAGAAAATAAGGCTGAAATGAAAGGAAGGATAAATTCTTTTGATGGTTCTTTCTAAGGTATGTTATTTACAGGTCTTATCACCATTTTCGCTATAACTTTTTATTCTATAATGATTCAACCCGTGAAATTTCTATTCCATTGAGAAAACATATCCAAGTATCTATGGTAAAAATTTCCTCTTGTGGGTCATTTTATTTTGGGAGTTACACTCCGTGGAAAATAGGGTTTGTGGCTAGTCCTGAAACTAGTCAAAAACAGGTGTTTCGGGTAAAAACGCCATAACTTATTCATAACATATCCAAATTTAGTGAGACCAAATTTGTTGGTTAGGGTACATGATATAGTATGTTTTGTAATAGTTTTAGATCAATTAAATTAATATTTTGCGCAGGCCACGCTCTACAAGGTCGCTCTCTAGAATAAGCCATAATTCAACAAGGTATGACGTTTTTGCTATAATGCCTTTTCTTAGACGTTCAAAGTAGTTACACCTGGAGGAATTGCATAAAACACACTAAAGAACATTTTTTATCAGTTTCAGATCTTTATTTATTACAGGTACAAAGTTATGATTATTTCAAGTTGGGGTTGTTGACTAATCCAAAACTAGTCATGGTTGAGACAAACAGTTGATGAGTTGGCACATACATGAGGTGTTAGTTGATGATGTTGGTACATATTGATGAGTCTTTTTGGATGAGTATTTGACACATGATTGGTATATACTTGGTACATGGTTGGATGCACTTGTTTATGGTACAGGTTGATTAGAGGTTGTTTGGCACAGGTTGGTGCATGGTTGATGCACTTGTTTATGTTGACAGATTGATATATGTTGAGGATTGTTGCCTCATCTTAGTTGGTGCTGAGAATGTAATTTGAGTCTTTCATATAGATTTGGTGCTCTTGTAGAGTTGTACTCTATTCAGTTGTTGCTGAAAAACCCCCGGATTGAAGTCCATAATAAAAAGAAAAAATGTACATACATCTTGTGTTATTTGTGTTCCTTGTGGAGATGATTTTTGATGATATGTTTCTGATATATGTTTCTGATATGTATTCACATCTAACTTATTATAAATGACAGCAATGAGTAATGAGAAAATGTTGAATGTTAACTAAGGAGTTTTTGTGTAAGAGGGAATTTTTGGGAAAAAGATCCCCACACTCATTCACCCCCCCCTATAAGTGTGGTAGGTGTGTCCAACAGAATGATGTGAGATACATCATGGACCTCCTTTTGATATATATATTTCGATCAAAACCAATCCATTATCTAGGAAGTGGATCTAGAAACCTAGATAGCACCTTGGGACTTGTAAACATCAATGGAAAGTTTCCTCACAATTGAAAATGTGTTTACATTATTGACTTAAGTTTTAAACCTTTTATAGTAATTAAATGCACACAGATATTATTAACACATAAAAGAAAACAATTTCAATCACAGATATACACAGAGATTTACTTGAGAAACCCAACCAAGAAAACCATCAAACTATTTTAGAGTTGCACCTCTAATTATATATTTCTCTTCATTGTTTACAATAGTATATATACGGGATCCCATGGCATCCAAAACAAATATAATCCATTAATATTGGATTAGAACTCAACCATATTTCCTTAACTAGAATTACATTACCATGGACCACAAAACTATGTTCCATAAAACTTCCAAAGGTGAAAACCATATCAAGAAAAATTGCTCGATAAAAACATATCGATGATGTCTCGCTCCATGGGGACTTTTAGGCCCACTTGTGACCCTCCTCCCACTAAACTATGTGCAAATAATATAACACATACCCAACAATTGACCCCTAAATAGTAATTCTATGAGCATTCAACATCAGATCCTTTGTTTACACTTACTAGATTGTGTTATGTTCAATGTACTTTGTTAACAATTTTAATCAATGATTGATAATAAAATAGTTTCTACCTTGTTTGACATCATCTTATTTATTTTCATGATGTAGATTTGTACAATCATTGAGTTTGGATTCAATACCTTGGGTTAAGGGAATCCTTTTTCAATTTTACCTTATTGATTTGTGCAATATTGTATCATTGATTGATGAGTACTTTGAATACTAAATGACACTTTTATCCTTACTCAGTTTCTTCCTAATGTATATTTTGACATAGATCCACATTATATTCACTCATGGCCATGATATTTTATATGACATGCATCCACAATGCAATTTTTCGTGGCCATGGTGTTGCATTTCACTTACCTGATCCACATTGTATGGTGTTGGCAACCATAATTATTGGTATATCCAAGCATGGGTATGCTTACCCTGAGGATGATCTATATTTGATTGGTTGATTTTTTCCTACCAGTACTTTCTGGTTCCTTGATCTATAGAAATCCTCCTAAGTCCACTTGTCACAATCTACTTTTTTAATTTATTTTAGCCATTGGTTCCTCTTCTAACCTCATACATTAGGGGGCATTTGTTGTAATTTTATTTTCCACCATATGTTAAACAAAGATACTATGAATATGAAACGTCTTCAAGAAAGGTGATTTTTCTCATAAAATCCTTGGTCTCTCTTCTTCCTAGTAAAAGAGTGGTTGACCATGCTTTCCTCATAGAACATATATGGTCAGTTGTAGGTTTCCTATACAAAACCCATGGTCACCTCTTAAAGATTCCAAAAATGGAATTTTATGAGGATATTAAATGAAGATCAGGTTAGCAAAGGCTCATACTTGTGCATGAAAGTTTTACATGAATTGTATTCACTCAACTCACATTCCATGAAGTCTATTTTTATCTCCTCGGGAATATATAAGAAGAAGCCAAAATCTAAGGAAATGGGTTAGCTAGAAAGTCTAGATGAAATCATCCTTCTTCAACTTAATTGGAGTAAGAATCCTTGATTTATATATTGTTGCAATGATAGGAATCAACATTAGTTGTATTAAATATTAGGTGAGATATATATTGGGTTTCTTACCATCATATGATTCCAGATTATGCTTGTTCAATAGAGGTGAACTCATGTCTAGGGAGAAGGACGTTGGGTTTGAATCTACAATTATAACAATAGATCTCAAAGTGATCATCATTACTATAATTCTATTTTTCTAAATATAGATCTATATTCTTTATCCTAAAAATATATATATGTTTATGGATCTATTTTGTGTCTTTAATAATATTTTGTTGAATTAGGTAAATGAAGTTACTAGATTATGGATTTGTTCATGTAATTTTCCATTTAATGTCTTACGAAAGAATGAGGAAGCTTTTTCTTGTTTGATGATTATGTAGGTAATTTGGTGAAGAAACACCATTGGAGTTGGATCTAGTGATAATCATTGGATACATTATACAACCATCATAATTAAGGTATGTTTCTCCTTCCCTCACTCATTTACTTATGAAATTTCATGATTGGTATTAGAATAAATAAGTATGTTATTTATCCTCTTGTCAATATTGGTGAATATTCCAACAATTGGTTTAGCTTCAACTCCACTCACAATTGCTCATTTATTGTATCCTTCCAAATTAATTTGGATTCTAATATTTCAATTTATACAATTCAATCCATATAACTTATTTTATTCATTTATATACAAAGCCATTAGATTTTACATGGCTAAGTAGAAAAATAAATAAGAATAATTTATCTACAATAAAAAAATTTACTAGCACGCAACAATTTTCACAATGTTGTTACAAACACACCATTCAACACATTGAATACATGACATGTCTTTCAAGGCACTGTGTGCAATACATGTTAAGCATGGTTCTTGAATTGACCGACCATGAGTCATATTATTTTAACTATTGATTCTATAAAGAAGAGGATTCATTTATTAACAAAAATAAGATAGATATATTCTAGTTCAAGTCCAAAACAATAATGAAAATACTAAGAGCATAGATTAATTCATTCACAATCAAACACCTATCACCTATGGTTTCATTCTCAATTAGTAGCACCTCCTACGATGCAATCATTATGGACTTAAGGTAAATATAATTCTATGACTACAATACCCTAATTCGACAGCAAATATAACTCTATGGGAAATGAAATAAACAGTTTCCAAAATTAATATTACAAACCAAATTACAACACATATATAAAAAATATACAACACCTTACCTTGAGTGGGGCCCCTCAAGGGTTTGGTCTACGCGCTAGCTACAAGGTCACCACAAACTTAAAATGAGATTATGCACAGGTAATAAAATCAAACATGTATTGTAGTGATTTCAAACCGATAGAAAAATATTGTCATCCCAAGGATGAGGATGCCTCTTAATTATACTGATAAACAAAGCATTTGTTCATTTAAATATAGAGAGGACAAAGTTCCTTGATTCCTAGGGTTTATAGTTTTATTACAACAATATTTGGAGCACTACGATCCATATGATCATATCCTCCTTAAACAAAAAAAAATTAAAAAAGTGAAATCTATTTTATCGCAACCACTAAATCTCATGAGTATCATGCTCTGATCTCAATTGGCCACTAATGAATTCCTTTGGAATTATTAATTTCAATTTCCTGATTAGCGCTCGTCTCCCATTGAGAGTTCAGGAAAATTCTAAGGCAATCCTAGGGTCTGAGCCCTGGAACCTATCAAAAAAGGAAAGCCACCCAACCTTTTAAAAATTTTACATGGCCACAAGCTTGGCCAAAATTGTTGTTGTGTTCTCTGGCTCTTCCATATCTACCAAACCCCCAATATTGTATTATGTTCAGAGGTGAATGTGTGTAGTTAGGATGAGTGAAGATTTAAAATGGAGATGAGTGCAGAGTCGTAATTATTTTAGGACAAATGCTTAGTTTATAGTTGAGGGCTATTAGATATGGAAATAATCAATAGGAGTGAGAGGTATGTACATATTTCAGTGAAATTATGAGATAGTAATGGGTGTGATAGGGGTAGAAATCAGGGTTAATCCATCTATATCATGAGAGAATAATCGTTGGTATGGTGACAACTGATTATAGGATCTTGACTATGATTTTTCATACATGTTCGTGATTAGCTCTATAAACTCAGTATTTCCTAAGTTCATAGTTTTCCATTGTGATACCAAATCATATGATCGAAAAAATATAATCCTTAAGTGCATAGGCCAAGGTGGGTGTTAGTATTATTTCGATAACATAGGTAATGGCGAGCCCTTGATTAATGGAATTGCATTTTAAATTCTCTTAAGTCTACATAAAATTTAGAAGAGAGGTTAGAAACAACTTGAATATTTTCATGAAGATACTTAGTCTGTAGGTACCATGTTTTTCCTTGATCTAATTATAGTGGAAAACGTAGTTGCAAAGAATGGGTGTTATAAAAAGGAGAGTTGAGATAGCCTTGAATCTTTACAAAAAGCACATTGATTTCCAGGAGGTCAACAGATGCTACTATATTGAATCGGCAAGGGGCACTTGTTGTAAAGAAGCTTTGGAAGTAATAATATAACATAATTATAACTTTTTTTCTTCTATATTACAACCAGGTAGTGTTTCTCTATCTAATATGCTACAAAAGCACTATACTTAAAAAAAAAAAAGTTTAATATTACTCTTATAAAACATGGAATAAGGTATTCATTATGAAGCCCTATGAGTTTTATGTTGGATTGATACAAGAGAGAAGCTAATATATCCCTTTGTATTTCAATGGAACAAAATAGAGGTTATCCTTGATTCCATGACTGCTTGCAAACATGATGTATTTTTTTCTTTTTTCTTTTTCTTTTTTTCTCAGACTTTGCCCACTAGTAGACTCGTTTTCAAGCAAGGCATGTCAAAATTTTCCTCGAAAGAGGTTTTCATGATTGGAATTTTAATCATGCTTGGTGATACCATTCACTGGCCTGGTTTTCTAATACCTCCAAGTCTAGCAATGCCTAGAACCAGGTTTTCATTGCTAGCTTTATAATTTTTATTTTTTTATTTTATTTCAAAAATTGAGCTAGAAATAAAATCAAGAGGGCAAAGAGATCGGTGAAGTGACCACCTCACTTACAACCTCAAGCTATTATTGTTTAACCAAATCCTAAATAAATTTATCTTGGACTTGGGCTTCTAGTACAATCTCAAACTAGGGCCATTGGCCATCAATGGGGTCCTTTTCTCGTCGATGGTTCACATATTTATAGATCCATTTTCATACATTATAAACATCATATGGCCCCATCCATCAAGTGAGAAATTTCCCCTTGAAGTATTTGTACTAGGAGTGAAATAGGAGACACCAATCCCCTTATTTAAACTTATTTTTCTTGATGAATCTGTCGTGCCACTTGGCTCTCTATTGTTGGATGAGAGTATTTTTGTATATAGTATCTTAATGAATTTAATCAAGTTCATTCATTTAGCTGAGTCGATGTTGTTGATCCATCGAGAGATCCAGACCCACTTGTATTGCAGTCTTGAATGTCTTGATTTCTAATTTTATTGGGAGGACCACATGCTTCCCACTGACTCGGATGCTTCTATCCAACTGTCTTCTCAAAATATTCACCATTATTCAAGTCCAACTGGCACATTCTGGAAACAGGGGTTTTGGTACTAGATTGCACACAGTTGTGAGTCTAGTACCAGAATAGAACAAAGCAAGGAGTATCGGAATAACACACGTCTTGGTACCAGAATGGAGTTGGTACTGGATCAAAACTATCTTGGGTACCGAAATGGATTCGGTACCGGATTACACGGTGTCTGGTAGTGCCAGATAGACTGCTCATAAATCAACTTATTAGAACTATACAAAATAAAACACTTTCAATCGAATTAATTTAAGAAAGTTAAACAAACATGCTTTAAATCACCAATTACCTCTTGTAGACATGATATAGCTATTAGGCATGTGTTTTCGAAGGGAATAGTCCACTATAGGTTTATAACAGAGTCAAAAAGGCTTAGATAGAGGGTAATATAGGGTATTATCTTATGTCAAATTGGAGACTCAACACTCAGTTATCCTAGATAATATTTGGAAGATCCAAAGATCAGTTGTTGACAAAACTAGTCTTGGATACAATAAGAAATAAAATCACATGACAGATCTCTCAAGCCAAAATAAAATCAAGAATGGAAACACCTTCATTGGCTATTACTTTTCTGGTCATAATTTTGGACATAAAGCAATGGACTTCAAGAAACTAGAGGAAGGATATACAAGAAAATCCAAAAACTCAATTAGATGTTGGAGATGTAATTTTGTTGGGCACACAGAAAAATTTTGTCATACAATGACATGTTACAATTGTGATAGTTTTGGGCAGAAATCCCAAAAATGCAAGAATGAGAAAAGTCAATATTTGAATAAGTCATTCAAGCTAGTGACAAAACCTAATAAAAGTTGGAAGAAGAAAGGAGATGACAAATCTCCAAAAACACAATTAGAAAGAGAAGATCCAAAAAGAAGAATATCTCACAGAAAGATATGGAGAAGAAAATCTGAAGGGGAAAGCAAGAAAGATGTTATTACACCTAAAAATGAAGAAATTAATAATAAGAAAATGATGGGTGAAGGTCCTAATAAAGAATGTGAAATTCAATATGAAATAAATCAATCTCAAGAAAAGGAAGTACCTATAAAGGAATATGGGACAATATCAAATTGTAATGATGTCATAAGTTGTTAGCAAAAGAAAGAAAATACAAAAAGAAGTTTAAATTGGTTTTTACAAAATCAAAGGATTATGCCAAAGAGTTTTTAAATTAACATATGGAAAATCTTAACTATCTATAGATTAGTGGTCAAAAGAAAAATCATTGGTAGGGTTAGTTGTAGAATACAAGAAGAGGAAAAAATAAAGGTAGCAAAGAAGTTCAAGGAGTATCATTCAACAAAGATCAATTGATAACAAAATTGGTATTTAAATCAATTGGTATAATTCCTCGATTGATATTCCTGTGAAATATTAAAGAAGAATAAGAAGAAGATCAAAAAGATCAGTAAGATTCATACTCTTGTTTTTTTTGACAAAGGAAAGTCAGTAAAAACTTAGGAGGACTATTTTGGTTATTAAATAAGAAATTAGTTAGATTAAGTTTTGAAAGACTTGATCACTACAAATGGGTATCACTACAAAATTGGTATCAAGGAGACTACTTATTTTAACACAAAAATCCCAATCAACTGAGATAAGAAGTTAGTAAATTAACAGGGGAAGATACCTTGTCAGAAAAAGCCACACTTTCATAAACAAAGGGGGAGATTAGTTATAGGTAGAGAGAGCATAATGGCAGGGAAAGTTACCCAAGTTCATATTTTGGTCAACAAAATGCAAACAGATAGAGGTTGATCATAAGGGGAGCAACCCTTTTCCGTTGATGTCAAAGGGGGAGAGTAACTTCATAGAGAAAAGAATCATCACATGAGGAGTTTGAGTATGAATTCAGTGTGTTTCCATGAATGACAAAGGGGAATATTTTTGGACATATTGTCTTTAATATGTTGTCATTGATGTCAACAGTCGATGTCATTGTGATGTGATGACAAGTTGTTATGATGAATTGTCATTGATAATTTATCATTAATGAATTTTCATTGATGTCAACAGTATAATAGTTAGCAAAGAATGAAAATGTCAAATAGTATGCATATATTCAAGCTCATAAACAAGGACGTTAATAAACTCTTAGAAGGAAGAGTGCATTGTAGAAATTTCGTCGGGATAGAAATCCCCATAGGAAAATGCCAAAGGATTCAAGAAAGAATCATGCTCATTGAGATGGTTTTAAGGAGTAGTCACACAGAAAGACATAATGTGAGTTGTAGAGGAATCCACTCTAAATATTAGGAAAAATAACGATGAGAAGAAAGATCATTAGATTGAGGTGAAGTCAGAGTTTTGAAGAATTATATCTAGAACGTCAGATCTGGGAGTTACAAGAGAAGGACCGTTGGAGGATTGGTCAACGATCAGATCAAGTTGTGACCATCAGATATGCAAGCTCTAGATCAAGGGTAGGGATTGATTGTGGATCACGAAGGGAGAATTAAACAATGCATTAATTCCAATCCTCCAATTAGTCTAGACTGTTAATCATCGCCCTCCAAATAGATCTACGGTTGGCATCAGTTCCACTACCAACGAGGAGTTTCCATTGCGGAGCTCGATGGCAGTTTTAAACATCATGCTAGTTGGGACCCCGCAATCATCCCTAATCGTTGATCTACTATCGGAGCATTCTCGACCATTGGATCAATTTGAGTGGAAGGATAGGATAAGCAAGGCAAAAGGGATAAGATATCGAATACTCAAATTCCTGATAGGCGTTGGATTGAGTTAATATTTTTTGGGTTAAAGAAGGACCATCATATCTGAAGAAGGATCTTTGGAATGTTTCTCAACCATTAGATCAAGTTTAGATCTATATTTAAGTATTAGTCGTTGATCTGAAATAGAAAAGGGGAACCGTTCGATAAATAGTGATCAACTTCGGCGTTCACCACTTCAGCAAAAAAGTGTTGAGAAAAAGTAAGATTACCCAAAGGATGAAGTCCTAAAGTGTATATGAATCATCTGATCTGAGGAACACTTTGGATAAAATACTAACCGTTGGATCGAGTAAAGTGGAAGGACATTGTAAGCCACAAATGTTTCGAAGAGGACATGAGTCGTCTGATCTAAGAAATATTTTGGGAGTCATATTGATTTTCTGATCTATAAATTGGAAGGATAGGATAAGAAAAGATGAACTTCGGAGCCCAGAAATCTCGAAGTAAATGAGGACCATCGGATTTGGACAATACATGATGGTCGTTGGATCATAATAGTGGTCAACTTCGATGTTGATCACTTCAGAGAAAAAGGATTTAGAACATATTAGTTCACCTGAAGGTTGAAGTTTCGAAATCACTCTCAGTCATCGACCTGAGATACATTTCAAGAGTTAGGACAACCATTAGATCCAAGAGAATAACATGTTCCACATGAGGAGATCCATGTCAGCAAGGAGATGTGGCGCAATCAAATGATGACAAGGGTCAAAGTGTATTTGGAATTTCAGGTATGTGTAGGTCACAAATCTGAGTGACATGTGGCATCCACTCAGTCAGTTCCACGTCAACAAGTGATGTCAGCAAGTTACAACACTCCAGGAGTTTTTTACTTGGGGAGTTTCACCACCAAAAAATACTCGAAGTCTTGAAGTTTTGAAATGAACGAGAACCATTCATCATGCGAATAAAATCCAATCGTCCGATCTACTTCGGAAAAATGAACTCCAGAAGATTGAAGGAATGTGAAGGAGAAATCACCCGAAGTGTCGAAGGCCGAAGTCAACGTTAACCAGTGATCTACTTTAGGATATTTCCCAACCAATGATCAAGTATAGTGGAAGGATAGCGTAAGTGGAGGTTCTAATCGACAACAAGTGGTCACCACCACTTTATGACTCATTCGATAGGCAATCACTTTGGAGGAATTGCTACTCCATAATTTAGGAGCCACGAATAACCAAAGTTCTGAAGTAAATGAGAACCATCTAGCTCATTGTGAGATTAAAATGTAATCGCCGATCTTGACAAGTGATCAAGCACTTCTTTATCTTAGCACCTGGTCACCACTTGCAGTCGTATGGAATAAAGAAACAAAGGGAAAAAGAAGAGGCAACGCTCAAATCAATAATCATTTGGTTTTTTGAATATGGTCATATGTAAATGGTTTGAAGGAAGTGCCTCATAAATATTTAATTCGACAGAGAGTTAACACTAGAATAATACAGATAATTGATAAAAGATCAAAATATGATTTGTTTGTGAACTGAGAACACAACAGAAGAATGAGTACGATATAATGAGTCGATTCATGTCTATTATCAACTCATGAAGAAAAAAGAACTGACACACAGTCATGATTAAAATAGAGTTAATTCATGAGCATTATCAATAAAGGATAAAAGGAAAAATGATATTAATTAAATATTAATATTATCATTTAAATGAAAAGGTACAATGGTTCAAATATCAAAAGACACTATCATTCAAATTCACACTAGTTGGAAGACTATATAAACAAGAAGGAATGGTGAGAAGATGTGTAGTTGAATTTCTTGAAGTATATATATTTATATATAATGGATTGAATGAAGGTTCATTCTATCAGGTTGGTGCTTGTTTACAAGTTGGTTCTTGTATGAGGATTGGATTTCTCACATCTCAGTTGGATCTGAGATCAACAAGCTAGGACTTTTTATGAGGGTTGGATTCCTCATTTCTCATGTGGATCTGAGAACTACAAGATGGGTCTTATAACAGAGAGTTGGGTCTCTCATAATTGTTTGAAGATGAAATTCAAATATTGATCTTATGTATTCATTCAAGTTAAATAAATAAATAAAGTATTTATTCTTTTATATATATTGATTGAGAAAATGAAATAAATATTTGTTATTTAGTTAGTTTTTGAAAAGTGGAAATGATCCATATGGATTTTGGTGGCCTCCCACCTATTCCAACTGGTTCATTTTGGCAGTTTTCCAGTTTGGCAGTTTTTTTCCTAGTTTTCAGGTCCTTGACTTGCGGGGCCGTTTTGAGGCCCTAAACAATGTTTTTAGAGATCGCCACAGTAAAAAATTCCCTTAATTAGATCAAACCAAAATGTGTAGTCCTTGGATAGACCTTTCCAACGGGTTATCATGCGCCTAAAATGAAGATCGTATGCAAAAGTTACGACCCTGGGAAGTTGACCGACTAACTTACCCAAACGGGGCCCACATGACTTTTGGCGCTTCATCTCCTAGGGTTAGGTTTTTATATGTCTAGGGTTTTTGAAATTCCTGTTTATTGTAAAAAGGCCTTCAGAGCCTTATTGTAATAATCTTCTTGTGAATGAGCACAACTGTCACATCTCTTCTCAGAAATAAGCCGCCACCATTCCAGCAAGCTTGTTTTCCGTTGCATTTTACAGTTTCAGCTTATTTCCTTATTGAATAGAAAACCAATTTTACTGTATCTCTATTATTCTATTTTAAGCATCTTTTAATAATCTGTATTCGTTTTGTTCTGCTCATAAAATCTGGATCAGGAAAATTGTCCAAAGTTTTTTTACGCTGATTCACCCCCCTCCCTCTCATTGTCATGTATCCATTTCAAAAATTGGTATCAGAGCAAGGTTCATTCAGCACAATTTAAACACTAAAGGTAGATTCGGAAGAAATGGGTGCACAAATAGTTATCTCCACAAATGAATCTCCCTTATTTGATGGAACAAATTATTCATCATGGAGGGAAAATATGAAAATATATTTGAAGTCAAGAGGATATGGAGTTTGGTATTCAGTAGTACGTAATCCCTAGCTCTTAACTAATTCTAAGACCAAAACTAAAACTTCAAAGGAAGCTAGGAGAAACAATACATTAGCTTTAAAAGAAATCCAGGATGGATTGTCAGACCAAGTCAAAGAAAATATGAGACACTACAAATATGCTAAAGAATTATAGCTCCAACTAGAAAATTGTTATCAGAATGAAACACAAGAAGAAGACAAATCCTATCAAAGTGAGGAACAAGACTCAGATAAAAAGGATTCCTATAAGTATAAGGAAAAAGACTCTAATGAAGAGGATTCCTATCAGAATAATGAACAAAACTCAAAAGAAAAGAATCCTTATCAAGATAAGGAAGAAGATAAAGAAAAGAAAAATTGGAATCAATTTGAACATAATATAGAGAAATACATTTCTAATAAGAATGAAATGCAGGATTTTATGCAAACCCCAGTTAACAATGAAGAAGACAACCTCATCAAGGAATTAAGGAATACCTCATTATTCATTAAAGAAAAAATATTAGATTTTAAGACTGATGTTATCACCACATTTGAAGTGATTAGTATGGAACCAAGAAATGGTCTTTATATTGAAGTTACTAAGGATGTTCTTGATCATCTTGAGTCCACAACTATGTGCAATCTAGAAGAGTTGGAGAAACTCCAACAAAAGGATATGTTTCTACTTCAACAGTCAGATCAATCTAACCATGAAAAGTTTGAACAGTGAGTTCATCTAGAAGACAAAGAAAAGGAGATCAAAAGATTGAAACCCAAAGTTACTAATCTAAAAGAAGAGATGGAAAAATTAAATACACGTGAAAGTAAAATAAAAGAAGCACTAAAAGAATCAGAAGAAATAGTTAACAGTCTAAACACTCAACTTGAGTAAATTAAATAAAGTGAAGAAGACCTAAATATCCAGTTAACAAGCAAAGAAAATTCTTAACACATGTTGGAATTGGAAATCATCAATCTCAAAAATATAAATGAAAGTAATAATGCATATCTAATGACTCAAATTGAAGAAGCTAAGAAAAAGGAAGAAGCTCAAAATATTCAAGTAACTAAAAAGGAAGAATCATGCCAAATGTTTGAATTAGAAGCCAACAACCTCAAAAGGATTCGGCTAGAATATGAGGAATAAATCAAAAAATTGAAAACTAAAGTTTGTGATCTAACAAAAGATATGGAAGAGTTGAAGACATATGACAAAACTATTAAATGCAAGAATTCTTGGATGAGATAGAAGAAATATTCATCAATCTATAGACTCATCTTGAACATGCTAAAGAAGTGGAAGAATCCCTTAATATTCAGTTGACTAAAAAGGAAGAATTATGTCATATATTAAAGTTAGAAATAGTCAATCTCAAACAGATGAATGAAAAGACAATTAAGATTGTCAATTTCCAAAATACCTCAGTTATACTAGATAATATTTGGAAGAGACAAAGATTAGTTGTTGACAAAACTGGTCTTGGATACAATAAGAAATAAAATTAGATGACAGATCTCTCAAGACAAAATAAAATAAATAATGGAAACACCTTCAATGGCTATTGCTTTTCTTGTCATAGTTTTGGCCATAAAGAAATGGACTACAAGAAACTAGAGGAAGGATATACAAGAAAATCCAAAAACTCAATTAGATATTGGAGTGGTAATTTTGTTGGGAACACAACAAATCTTTGTCATACAATGAGATGTTACAACTATGATAGTTTTGGGCACATTTCCCAAAACTCCAAGAATACAAAAAAGTCAATATTTGAATAAGCCATTCAAGTCAGTGACAAAACCTAATAAAAGTGAAGAAGAAAGGAGATAACAAATCTCCAAAAACACAATTAAAAAGAGAAGATCCAAAAAGTAGAATATTTGATCGAAAGATATGGAGAAGAAAATCTAAAGGAGAATGCAAGAACAATGTTATTACACCTGACAATGAAGAAATTAATAATAATAAAATGATGGGTGAAGGTCCTAATAAAGAATTTGAAATTCAATATGAAATAAACCAAGCTCAAGAAAAGTAAGTACATATAAAGGAATATGGGACAATATGAATTTTTGATGATGTCATAAGTTGTTAGCAAAAGAAAGAAAATACAAAAAGAAGTTTAAATTGTTTTTTTTTAAATCAAAGGATTGTGCCAAAGAGTTTTTAAATTAACATATGGAAAATCTTGACTATCTATAGATTAGTGGTAAAAAAAAATCATTGGTAGGTTTAGTTGTAGAATACAAGAAGAGGAATAACGATGAGAGGAAAGATCGTTATATTGAGGTGAAGTCAATATTCTGAAGAATTATATCTGGACCGTCAGATCTGGGAGTTACAAGAGAAGGACCAATGGAGGATTGGTCAATGATCAGATCAAGTTGTTATCATCGGATATGAAAGCACCAGATCAAGGGCAGGGATTGATTGCAGAGCATGAAGGAGAATTAAACAATGCGTTAATTCCAATCCTGCAATTAGTCTAGACCATCAATCATCACCCTTCAAATAGATCTATGGTTGGCATCAGTTCCACTACCAACGAGGAGTTTCCATTACGGAGCTCGACGATAGTTTTAAACGTCATGCTAGTTGGGACCCCACAATCACCCCTAATCGTTGACCTACTACGAGAGGATTCTTGACCGTTGGATCAATTTGAGTGGAAAGATAGGATAAGCAAGGCAAAAGGGCTAAAACTACTTATTTTAACCCAAAAATCCCAATCAACTGAGATAGGAAGTTAGTAAATTAACAGGGGAAGATACCTTGTCAGAAAAATATACCCTTTCATAAACAGAGGGGGAGAGTTGTTAGAGGCAGAGAGAGCATATTGGTAGGGGGAGTTACCCAAGTTCATATTTTGGTTAACAAAATGCAGAAAGACAAAGGTTGATCATAAGGGGAGAAACCCTTTTTCATTGATGTCAAAGGGGGAGAGTAACTTCATAGATAAAAGAATCATCACAGGGGGAGTTTGAGTATGAAGTTAGTGTGTTGTTCTCAATGAAAAAGGGGGTGATTGTTGGACATATTGTCTTTAATATGTTGTCATTGATGTCAACAGTCGATGTCATTGTGATGTGATGATAAGTTGTTATGATGAATTGTCATTGATAAGTTATCATTAATGAATTGTCATTTATGTCAACAGTATAATAGTTAGTAGAGAATGAAAATGTCAAACAGTATGCAGAGATTCAAGATCATAAGCAAGGACATTAATCAAAGATCATAAGGAAGAGTGCATTGTAGAAATGTCCTCAGGATCGAAATCCCCACAGGAAAACTCCAAATGATTTAAGAAAGAATCCTGCTCATTGAGATAGTTTTAAGGAGTAGTCACATAGAAAGAGATAATGTGTAGAGGAATACACTCTAAAGCTCGGGAGAAATAATGATAAAAAGAAACATTGTTAGATCGAGGTGAAGTCAGAGTTTTGAATAATTATATCAGGACCGTCAGATATGGGAGTTACAAGAGAAGGACCGTTGGAGGATTGGTCAATGATTAGATCAAGTTGTGATAGTCGGATATGTAAGCACCAGATCAAGGGTAGGGATTGATTGCGGAGTGAAAAGGGAGAATTAAACAATGTGTTAATTCCAATCTTGCAATTAGTCTAGACTATCGATCGTCACCCGCCAAATAGATCTATGGTTGGCATCAGTTCCACTACCAACGAGGAGTTTCCCTTGCAAAGCTCGAGGATAGTTTTAAACATTGTGCTAGATGGGACCCCATAATCATCCATTATCATTGATCTACTCCGGGAAAATTCTCGACTGTTGGAGTGGAAGGATAGGATAATCAAGGCAAAAGGGATGAGATCTTGAATTCCCGATAGTTGTTCAATTGAGTTAATCTTTTTCGGGTTAAAAAAGGACCATCAGATATGAATCAAGAGCTTCAAAATGTTTCTCAGCCATTAGATCAATATTTTATCTAGAGTTAAGTATTAGTCGTTGATCTGGAATAGAAAAGGGGAATCATTATATCAACAATGGTCAACTTTGGCGTTGACCACTTCGGCAGAAAAGGGTTGAGAATAAGTAAGATTACCTGAAGGCCGAAGTCCTGAAGTGCACATGAGTCATCCGATCTGAGGAACAAATCAGATAAAATATCGACCATTGGATCGAGTAAAGTGGAAGGACATTGTAAGCCGAAAATGTTTCGAAGAGGACATGAGTCATCCAATCTAATAAATATTTTGGGAGTCATATTGACCGTCCGATCTATAAAGTGGAAGGATAGGATAAGAAAATAAGAAGGTCAGAGCCTCAAAGTCCCGAAGTAAATGAGGACCATCGAAATCTGAACAATACATGATGGTCGTCAAATCAGAACATATGAATTCATTTGAAGGCCGAAGTTCTGAAGTCACTCTCAGTTGTCGATTTGAGATACATTTCGGTATTTAGGACAACCATTAGATCCAGGAGAAGAACATGTGCCACATGAGGAGATCCATGTCAGCAAGGACATGTGGTGCAATCAGATGATGAAAAGTGTCAAAGTGCAGTTGGCATTTTTAGGTATGTGTAAGTCATGAATCTGAGTGACATGTCGCAGCCTATCAGTCAATGCCATGTCAACAAGTTACATCACTTCGTGAGTTTTGTACTTCGGGAGTTTCACCACGAGCAAATGCCTGAAGTCCCGAAGTTTCAAAATGAATGAGAACCATTCATCGTGCAAATAAAATCCAATCGTTTGATCTACTTCGGCGAAATGAACTCCGGAAGATTGAAGGAATGTGAAGTAGAAATCACCCGAAGCACCGAAGGCCAAAGTCAACATTAATTGTTGATCTACTTCGGGAGCTTTCCCAAATGATGATCAATTGTACTGGAAGGATATCATAAGTGGAGGTGTTAAACGACATCAAGTGGTCACCATCGCTTTATGACTCATTCGGTAGGTAATCACTTCGGAGGTATTGCTACTCCAGAATTCAGGAGCCATGAATAGTCGAAGTTCCAAAGTAAATGAGAACCGTCCAGCTCATCGTGACATTAAAACATGATCTTCGATCTTGACAAGTGATCAAGCACTTCTTTATCCTAGCGCCTGATCACCACCTGTGGTCGTATGGAATAAATAAACAAAGGGAAAAAGAAGAGGCAACGCTCAAATCAATAAGCATGTGGTTTTGTGCATATGGTCATATGTAAATGGTTTAAAGGAAGATCCTCATAAAGATTTAATTTAACAGAGAGTTAACACTAGAATAATACAGAGAATTGATAAAAGATCAAAATATGATATGTTTGTGAACTGAGAACACAACAAAAGAATGAGTACGATATAATGAGTCGATCTATGTCTGTGATCAATTCATAAAGACAAAAGAATCGACACACAGTCATGATTAAAAGAGATTTAATTCATGAGCATTATGAACAAAGGATAAAAGGAAAAATGATATTAATTAAAGATTAATATTATCATTTAAATGAAAAGGTACAATGGTTCAAATATCAAAAGACACAATGATTCAAATTCACACCAGTTAGAAGACTATATAAACAAGAAGGAATGGTGAGAATATGTGTACTTGAATTTGTTGAAGTATATATATTTATATATAATGGATTGAATGAAGGTTCATTCTATCAGGTTGGTGCTTGTTTACAAGTTGGGTCTTGCATGAGGATTGGATTCCTCACATCTCAGTTGGATATGAGATCAACAAGCTGGGACTTGTTATGAGGATTGGATTCCTCATTTCTCAGTTGGATCTGAGAACTACAAGCTAGGTCATGTAATAGAGAGTTGGGTCTCTCATATTTTTTTGAAGATGAAATTAAAATATTGATCTTATGTATTCATTCAAGTTAAATAAATAAATAAAGTATTTATTCTTTATATATATTGATTGAGAAAATGAAATAAATATTTGTTGTTTAGTTAGTTTGTGAAAAGTGGAAAATTGTCCAAATTTTTTTAACACTGATTCACCCCCCTCTCTTAGTGTCAAGTATCCATTTCAAAAAAAGATCCCAAGGAAGAAATTACAGGTTCTCCAGATCATCCTGATGAAGAACTAGAATGGTCAGTTGAATCGATAAAACCAGTTATTATTCCTGAGATAAGAAAGAGACCAACATGGATCAAATCTACTTTGCAGGAAGCATTAGGACACGAATCTCCAGGTGGAACCTTCAGGGAAAGAAAAATACCCAAGAGGTTCTCTAGTTATGCGACACTTATGACAAATATTGTGAATGAAAAACCTTCCACCTTTGAAGAAGCAGTTGAGTAGAAAGAATGGAAGGAAACTATGATGGAAGAACATCAATCCATCATGAAGAGCAATGTATGGGAATTTGTTCCTAGACCTCAAGGGAAGTATGTAGTGACTTCAAAGTGGATCTACAAGATCAAACATGCAGTGGATGGAAGTATTGATAAATACAAGGCAAGGTTAATGGCTAGAGGGTTCTCCCAGAAAGAAGGAGAAGACTATGATGAAACGTTTACTCATGTGGCTAGATACACTTCTATCATATCCATTAACTCTCTTACAACGTCCATGGGATGGAGTCTACATCAGATGGATGTGAAGACCTCTTTTCTTAATGGATTGATTGAAGAAGAAATGTACATAGAGAAACCTCAAGGTTTTGAGGTGCACCAAAGAGAGTCCCATGTTTCCAGATTAAAGAAATCCTTTTATGGACTCAAGCAAGCTCCAAGATCTTGGTATGCATGAATTGACAGTTATTTGATGAGACTTGGATTCTCCAAAATCTATTTTGATCCAAACCTTTATTACAAGGTTGTAAATGATGCAGTTGTGATTCTACTACTATATGTTGATGATTTATTTCTAACAAGTGCATAGCCTCTCACTATTCAGTGTAAGAGGGAGCTAGCCTCTGAATTTGACATGAAGGATATTAGTCTCATGCACTATTATTTGGGACTAGAAGTATGGAAGAAGCTTGGTTAAATATTTCTAGGCCAAGGGAAGTATGTTGTGAATATCCTTCAGAGGTTTGAGATGATAGATTGAAAATCCATGGAAACTCCCATGGTGAAAAAACTAAAGAAGTTGAGAGAATTTGATTCTAATCTGGTAGACCCGTCCATTTACCAGTAGTTGATTGGCTCATTTATGTATTTGGTTAATACTAGGCTAGACATTTGCTTTGATGTGAACATGTTGAGACAGTTCCAGGTGGATCCAAGACATGAGCATTGGATAGCATCAAAGTACATTTTGAGATATTTGTGTGGCCCACTAAATTATGGTTTGAGATATGTCTCAAAAGGTGACATATAGCTACAAGGATATACATATTATGATTGAGTAGGGAGTGAAAATGACAGAAAGATTACTTCATGACTATACTTCAGTTTGGGCTCTGCAATGATCTCTTGGACTAGTAGGAAGCAAAATTTTTACGAACTCAACACTGAAGAGGAAGAGTATATTGAAGCTTGTGATGCCTGTACAGAATTAGTATGGCTCTGTAAGTTGGTTTCTGGATTGTTTGATCAGGTGTTAGATTTGACTGTGATATACTGCGATAATCAAATTTGTGAGGCTTTTAGAGAGCCTCGTGTTCAATGACAATTCTAAGCACATTGATATCAAGTACTACTACATCCATGATAAAGTCCAAAAGAGAGAATTGAATTTCCAATACATCTCCACCGACGAGTAGAAAACAAATATTTTGACGAAGCCCTTGTCCAAGGGAAAGTTTGCATACTTCAAGGACAAGGTGGGACTTGTGGAGATTACTCCCTTGGTTGAAAGGGAGTGTTGATATTGTTGCATCATGGATAGTCTATGTGGTGTTGGACTAACATTCTCCCTATGGAGAATGGTCTAGGTTGTACATATTGTTGATGTATCATGGACTGACATTTTTTGCGAAAAATGGTTCAGGACTGGCCCATTCTTCTATGGCATAGGTGGTGACCCGATCAAGATGAATGGTCTGAACCCTAAGGCATGTATGGTGACCCAATTAGGGAGGTTGATACATGAATCACATTTTATCTATGGTACTTATGGTGACCCGATTAGAGAAAATGGTCTGGGACTGGCATTCTTTTATTAGAAGAATGGTCCATGTAGCCCATGGCCTGGATTTCATCATCTGGGAGGAATGAAATTATTCATGTGGAAAAAATGGTGACCCGATCAGGAAGAATGGTCCTTGTAGTCACAGAACACTCACTTGAATGCGTGACAACTACGGGACACTCAGTTGAGTGCACAATTTTTAGCACCTGACTTATTCTAGCATCATGCATGATTACTTCAGATGAAGTATAGCCCAAAGAGTTTATGATAGATGATGTCTCATTTGATAATTGTTTTATATAACCCTTTAATAGATAAATTTATCAACCTTGAGAATACTTAAATGTTCATTCTAAATACCTCCCTAGTTAAGAGGGAGTGTTGAATTTTATAACAATGGTCAGTCTTCATAATCTATGTTTTTGGTCTCGGAATATTTGTAAAGAATATTTAAATTCTCGAGACATAAAAAAATTATTTTTTAGTAAAGTCCTCTTTAGAAATATCAAGAGGAAAATTTTGAATTTGTAAAAATAAAGTTTTGGCTCCATTTGTAAAATTCAGCCCCAACAAAATTGATAATCTGGCCCCAAAATGAGTAACAAATTAGTATAAATACATCCCTGGGCTCTACATTTGTACACACACTAAAAATTGCCTTCCTAAACAACTACATCTATTATAGGTTCACTGGTTCTGGAATTAATTTGGCATCTCAAGTAAAGTCTTCTTTGCATCTATCTTTCATCTATCTCTCTCCTTCTCCAGTGCACATATTTTTGTGCAATTGTTGCAACTATTGCAGGGGCCTAAACTTCTAGGGCTTGACTTTAAGGCTAAGACCAATTTCTAAGTGTTTCTCTTGTTGTACAAATAATTATCTATTAAAAGGTGTTAGGTTCCTTTTGTCACAAGAGTGAGAAAAAGGAGGTCCCTTAACTATATAGTTAGGCTATCCAGAAAGAACAATAGAGAGTTAGTTGATTAGTGGCTCAACTAACATAAAAAAAAACAAAAAACAAGAAATAAACAACAGTGAAATAAATCTAAACTAAAAAAGAATAACTTGAAATGATTGCACAAAAGAAAACACAAGAGAGATATACCAAGTAAATTGATCTTCAAATTGATACTCCTTGTACAAATATGGGAACTTATGAGTCCCCTCTTCCTCCTTGGGGAGTCTCTTGAGTCCCCAAGTACAAAGTCTTGTTTCTAATATCAATGGTTAACAAAGAAAAATGGTGAAGAAAAGAGTGATGGACTACTCAAGAGGAGAGATTCCTAACACTTTCTATGGATTCCCAAAGATTTCTAAGAGGAAGATGGCTTCCCAAAACTAAAAATGGGAAGCATAACAATACTCAAATGCTTCTTCTTATTTTCATACAATGTCCCTTTAACGAGTTCCAAATGTGAATGGGAGGCCCTTGGAGGTACCTCCTATCCTTTTTCAGTGATCCCAAGGAGAAATTTGGGGGTGATTTTGGGTATGGCATAGATCCCCTTCATCAAAAAAGTGGTTGAGGCCTGACCAAACTCATCAATGTGTTGTTTTTGCGTCTGTGCAGGTATTTCAATTGTCAGTCACACATTGTTCGCATAGTACACTGTGTTAGCCCACGTGGATGTGCATGCGCTTCTTTGGTTGGATGTGTGTGGATTTCCAGAACCTCTTTTACATAATTTTATGGTTGTCTAGCCAAACTGAGTGTAATCCTTCCATGAGTATTGGTAGTATGTTATGCTTGTGTTAATTGTTTCTTTATCCATTGTCTTTATTTGCAGTGAGCCATTTTCCATTGATAACAAATGCCCCCTGATGTGTGAGGTTAGGGGCATATGTATAGCTGAAATACATCATAGTTTCTTTTGGTGATAATGACATTGTGTAGAAAGTGAGAAAACTTGAATGTGAGGAGTTGTGAGTCATCCATCGGAGGGAGAGGGGGCAGAATATTAGTACAAAGTAGGCTAGAAAAAAAAAAGTTTTTGTACAAACGAGGTGGGCATGCCCCATGCTCGTATCATGAAACCATAGAGATAGTAGTAACTAAACTTTCTGACGAAGTAGATATTTGTAGCGCCCTCGGGGACATTAGAAACAATAGGTGACAATTATGATGATGGAACTGGATCTGATTCGGGTGGTGAAGGACTCGGAGGCCTTGATGGCCTAATCAAATTCAGAGGTCTTTTTCCACTACTAAAAACTGAAATGTTCGCAAAGTAAGATCCACAGTAACATGATATTGTTCTAGATTTGAATGTCATGGGGATCAACGACATCAAAGAGAAATTATCACAATGTGCATGGAGGTGGTATGCGTTGTGGGAAAGGGAGAGAAGGTTCCTTCTTCTTGTGTGTGACTCGTTGGTTGGTGGCAGTGCCCCCTGTTCCAGAGGTAGAATCTCCTGTAGTGGTAATATTTCCTCCAACTGTGTGACTTGTTGGATGAGTGGTTGGATGAGCTATTGATCGCAGTAATGGGACCGTAGGTTGTGGTGGAAGGGATAACACTGGTACCATAGTTGGTGGTCCGAGATAACATATAGGGATGGATATAACTGTTGGGCCCAAGATATGATCACTTTTATGATGGTTATTATACACTTTTGCCACATGTACATATGCGATTTTCATCTTTTAAAGATCTTTGAAGAATTTTATGATAAAATGGTATGATCGACATAAGGTACATGTAATTCATGTTTAATGATTGTATCAAGTGTAATTCATCATGTTTTATGATTTCCAAGAGCTAATTCACGTTTTTTTGGTGTTACGGGGCAAAAACCCACTATGTTTCTAGTTCCGACACTTGATCTGGAACTAATTATGGCACTCGTTCTGACACTTGATCCAGCACTCCGTCCAACACCTCTTACTTCACAAAAATAGAGGGCGATTTGGCAGTTATGGTATTGGCAGCCAGTGGAGGGTGAATCGAAGACATGGGTTTTGGTCATGCTTATCCCCTCCAGCTATTGAACTCTTGACAACTCAATTTTGGGTTGTTATGGTGGGTGATTATTGGCTATCTTTGTTTCGGCAGTTAGGGCACCATTAATGAAATTTGTCAATTTTAGAAGTGGTTTGAACCTCTTGTGGTCGACCACTTGGTCTGTAAACATTATAAATACTACCGTGGTGGTCAGATAATTGTTAAGCAGTAGAAGAAGTTGTGTGTTAGAGACAAAAACGATTTTGGCTCTGTTTTTTCATTTTTCAATTGCTAGAATTGTATAAAACTATGTTTCTGCGTTTTAATGGTGAATTCCTTTTGTTGAGCTCGTGGTGTGCTTTTAGGGAGTGACCATGACTTTCTAGGGGTCCCACCAATAGTCTGGTAACTCTTCCATGTGTTGTTTATACATTTCATAGCTTAAACATCTCTCTTTTTCATTTCCTGTACATGTATTGCTATCTTTCTTCTGTTATATAATTTGTTGTTGTAGCTTAATGATTTGGTGCTTTTGTAGGTTAGTATAAAGGTGTGTGGTAATATGCATTGATTTTATAGATAGAGACGAATTTGCAAATTCATCTACTAACCCCGTGTGCAAGTAGATATTAGATTACGTTTTATTCATGCTTTTGAAATTTGATTTAAAATAAGAATTAAAACAGAGTAGAACAGAGTTTTAGTTTATGTTCTCTTTAACCAAGGCTTCAGTGGATGGATAGGGTTAGTTTTAGCTTTTATTGCCTATTAAATTGTTAATTAGATTTTGCTTAATTAGTTGTTGATTAATTTATTCATTAGTTTACTTTGTCATGCTTTAATTTCCGTTTGAAGCATTTTCCTTATTACATTTTGAATTGTTAAGATATGGCTAGTTTAGTTTATGTTATGTAATTTCTTGCCTAGAATTAGATTGCAATTGTAGTTCTTAGTTAATGAATGAGTTTAAGTATGAAATTTTCTTATGTAGAATAGAAGTATAATGATGATTTCGTTATGTTGTTGATGGTTAATAAATGAACATGCGGTGTATTTAATATTGTTTTTGTCTTCACACAACCAACAACATTATATTTGAATTGCCATAGGTTAAAGATAGTTTCTTGCTTTCATAGCTTAGAAAATAATTTTATTGTTGTTGTAGGATAGATAGACTTTGCTTTGATAGATTAAATAGTAGTTTGTTTATCATAGATTAAGAATTAGTTTGTAATCTTTCTTTCTTTCAATAGAATAGATTTCCTTTCATGCATTGCATTGAGCATTTAGATTTCCTTTCACACATTAGAAATAGTTTTGCATTAGGCATTTAGTTCACTTGCCTCTTAGGCTAGATAGTTGTTCAATGAGAAGTTTTACTTGGAGTAGTTAGTTTCCTTTGCTTACATGTCTTTTTCTTTAGTAGGTTAGTTAGGTGTGTTTGATTACTTGTTTTTTTCTTTAGTAGGTTAGTTAGGTGTCTTTGTTTACCTGTCTATTTGCTTTAATAGGTTAGATAGGTGTTTTTTCTTACTTGCTTATTTATTTTCTTTCATAGAGTAGTTGCTCATTGAATGTAGGTTGGCAAGTTAAGTAAGTTTGCTTTTGTCATTTGCTTATTATGCTTAGTAGTTTTCTTTTGATTATTGTTGAACTAGTTTTCTTTACATAGGGTTTTACTTGCTTTCTTAGGAACTATAGATCGATCCTTGGCCCAAAAGTACGTAGGTTACCTAGTTTCATTTTTCTTAGTAGGGTTTGCTCATTAGATAGCTTTGCTTGAGTAGATTAGCCTTAGATAGTTTTCGTCCTTAGTTAGACTATACTCCTACCAGCCTTCTACCTTTGGCATATATTTTGATACAACTCTAATTTTACTTACCCCGGGTTGACAATTTAATTAAGGGTTTTTACTGTGTTTTTACTACATATAGAACACCCATCATTTTTGGCGTCATTGTCGGGGAATTGTCTCAAGGTAAGAAGTAGTTAGGAAATAGATCATCCTTAGACCTTAGCATTATCTTGGTGGTGGGGGAACTTTAAGACGAGAGGTAAGAACCTGTGCATCTGCTATAGCAAGTTCCCCCAAACCCAATGGTCGTTTTTGTTTTTGTTTTTGTTTTCTTTCGTGAATAGACCTAGAAACCAAATCGTAGTTTTTTCTTTTGTTTTTGCTTTCTTTCATGAATAGGCCTAGAGACCCACAAGGTAGATACATTAAATCTAAATCATACTTTTCAGACAAGGTTCCTTATGATCTCTTTGGGGGAAGGAGCGTTTTGCTTATAAAATCCACAGACCGATACCGAAAAACAGGAGCTAGCTCAACCCAAAGAGCTAAAGCAGTCTCTAAAAGAGACTAAAACAGGGAGCACTATAGAATAAGAAATTGAAGCATCAGTAATAGTGGGATAGGAGGCAAGACCACTCGAGCCTTCTGTAGAACCAAACAATACAACCTTTGTTTTCTTACCACCATCAGGAGGTCCTAACTTTGTGGACATAATCTTTGTGTGAACTAAGTTTTATCAAATGGCGAGATCAACTCAGAAGCAACTTTTAGCCTGAGGGAACTTTCTCAAATCCTAGAAATAGATGGGATCTCTTTTTCTCAAGAAGAACACATCTTGACAATAGCAAAGAACTTGAATACCTCTCCAGAAATATTAGAAGAATCAAGGTCCTATGAGCTACAAAGTGATTTTCCTTTCCAAAATGCGAAGGAAACTGAGAAATCATGGACTACACCATGTAGAGAGAAATCATTAAGACCTGGGATTGAGGAGTTCTCAACATCCATCTCAGCAGATCCTTTATGTACTTCAGAAATCAATCATCCAAAACAAGAGGATATGCATAGCATGATGAAGGAGAGCATATAAATTACTGTTGATAATCATGAAGATTACATTGAAATTTGGTTTCAAGAGGTCATCAGGCCACAATAATATTCTCTTCTTCAACACCTTCTGATGCCAAAACAAGTAGGTTGGTTGGTTCTTCATATACAGGTAATCACTGCGGTAAATGTTTCATATATGGATATGAGTATGTTTCTTATATTGCTCCGCACATGGTTACATTGGAAGAGCTCTTGCACTTGAATAAATATTTTCCCTTTCTTTTTAGGTAGGGTAGGATAGTAAATAAAAGATACATATTGTTAGCTTATCTTAGAGTCTAATGCAGCCTCATTTTACATTTTTTTTAAGAACTTTGAGATACATGTTCCTATGAATTGATCTCATTGATCTCATTAGTTTATTATATTTTAGAGTGTGAATTTTGTAAACAGTGTTAGAGATCTCTGTAGATATTTATTTCACATGGGTTTTATTCATGGGTTTTGTTCATCCTTATCCGCTCCAGCTACTGAACTCTTGACAACTCAATTTTGGGTTGTTCTGGTGGGTGATTATTGACTAGCTCTGTTTCGGCAATTAGGGCACCATTAATGAAATTTGCCAATTTTAGAAGTGATTCGAACCTCCCGTGGTTGACCACTTGGTCTGTAAACATTATAAACACCACCGTGGTGTTCAAATAATTGTTAAGCAGTAGAAGAAGTTGTGTGTTAGAGACAAAAACGATTTTGGCTCTGTTTTTGCATTTTTCAATTGCCAGAATTGTATAAAACTGTGTTTCTGCGTTTTAATGGTGAATTCCTTTTGTTGATCTCATGGTGTGCTTTTAGAGAGTGACCACGACTTGCTGGGGGGGGCACCAGTAGTCTCGTAACTCTTCCATGTGTTGTTTGTACATTTCATAGCTTAGACATCTCTCTTTTTCATTTCCTGTACATGTATTGCTATCTTTCTTTTGTTATATAATTTGTTGTTGTTGCTTAATGATTTGGTTCTTTTGCAGGTTAGAATAAAGGTGTGTGGTAATTTGCATTGATTTGATAGATATAGACGAATTTGCAAATTCATCTACTAACCTCGTTTGCAAGTAGATATTAGATTATGTTTTATTCATGCTTTTGAAATTTGATTTAAAATAAGAATTAAAACATAGTAGAACAGAGTTTTAGTTTATGTTTTCTTTAACCAAGGCTTCAGTGGATGGATAGGGTTAGTTTCAGCTTTTATTGCCTATTCAATTGTTAATTATATTTTGCTTAATTAGTTGTTGATTAATTTATTCATTAGTTTACTTTGTCATGCTTTAATTTTTTTTTTAAGCATTTTCCTTATTACATTTTGAATTGTTAAGATAGAGCTAGTTTAGTTTATGTTATGTAATTTCTTGCCTAGAATTAGATTGCAATTGTAGTTCTTAGTTAGTGAATGAGTTTAAGTATGAATTTTACTTATGTAGAATAGAAGTATAATGATGATCTCGTTATGTTGTTGATGGTTAATAAATGAACATGTAGTGTATTTAATATTTTTTTTGTCTTCACACAACCACCAACATTATATTTGAATTGTCATAGGTTAAAGATAGTTTCTTGTTTTCATAGCTTAGAAAATAATTTTATTGTTGTTGTAGGATAGATAGACTTTTCTTTGATAGATTAGATAGTAGTTTTCTTATCATAGATTAAGAATTAGTTGTTAATCTTTCTTGCTTTCAATAGAATAGATTTCCTTTCATGCATTGCATTGAGCATTTAGATTTCCTTTCACGCATTAGAAATATTTTTTCATTAGGCATTTAGTTCACTTGCCTCTTAGGCTAGATAGTTGTTCAATGAGAAGTTTTACTTGTAGTAGTTAGTTGCCTTTTCTTACTTTCCTTTTGCTTTAGTAGGTTAGTTAGGTGTCTTTGCTTACTTGTTTTTTGATTTAGTAGGTTAGTTAGGTGTCTTTGCTTACTTGTCTATTTTCTTTAATAGGTTAGATAGGTGTTTTTGCTCACTTGCTTATTTATTTTCTTTCATAGAGTAGTTTCTCATTGAATGTAGGTTGGCAAGTTAAATAAGTTTTATTTTGTCATTTGCTTATTATGCTTAGTAGTTTGTTTTTGCTTATTGTTGAACTAGTTTGCTTTACATAGGGTTTTACTTTCTTTTTAGGAAATATCCATCGATCCTTGGCCAAAAGTACTTAGGTTACCTAGTTTCATTTTTCTTAGTAGGGTTTGCTCATTAGATAGCTTTGCTTGAGTAGATTAGCCTTAGATGGTTGACGTCCTTAGTTAGACTATACTACTACTAGCCTTCTAAATTTTCCATATATTTTTCTACAACTCTAATTTTACTTACCCCGACAATTTAATTAAGGGTTTTTACTGTGTTTTTAGTACATATAGAACACCCATCATTTTTGGCGCCATTGTTGGGGAGTTGTCTCAAGGTAAGAAGTAGTTAGGAAATATATCATCCTTAGAACTTGGCATTATCTTGGTGGCGGGGGAACTTTAAGATGAGAAGTAAGAACCTGTGCATCTGCTATAGCAGGTTCCCCCAAACCCAATGGAAATTTTTCTTTTTATTTTTGTTTTCTTTCATGAATAGACCTAGAAACCAAATGGTATATTTTTCTTTTGTTTTTTCTTTCTTTCATGAATAGTCCTAGAGACCCACACGGTAGATACATTAAATATAAATAAGACCTTTCAAACAAGGTTCCTTCTTATCTCTTTGGGGGAAGGAGCGTTCCGATTATAAAATCCACAGACTGATACCGAAAAACAGGAGCTAGCTCAACCCAAAGAGCTAAAGCAGTCTCTAAAAGAGACTAAAACAGGGAGCACTATAGAATAATAAATTGAAGCATCAGTAATAGTGGGATAGGAAGCAAGACCACTCGAGCCTTCTGTAGAACCAAACAATACAACATTTGTTTTCTTACCACCATCAGGAGATCCTAACTATGTGGACATCATCTTTGTGTGAACCAAGTTTTATCAAATGGAAAGATGAACTCAGAAGCAACGTTTAGCCTGAGGGAACTTTCTCAAATCCTAGCAATAGCTAGGATCTCTTCTTCTTAAGAAGAACACATCTTGACAATAGCAAAGAACTTGAATACCTCTCCAGAAATATTAGAAGAATCAAGGTCCTATGAGATACAAAGTGATTTTCCTTTCCAAAATGTGAAGGAAACTGAGAAATTATGGACTACACCTAGTAGAGAGCAATCATTAAGACCTGGTATTGAGGAGTTCTAAACATCTATCTCAATATATCCTTTATGTAATTCAGAAATCAATCATCCAAAAGAAGAGGATATGCATGGCATAATGAAGGAGAGCATAGAAATTACTGTTGATAAACATCAATATTACATTGAAATTTGGTTTCAAGAGGTCATTAGGCCACACTACTATTCTCTTCTTCAATACCTTTTGATGCCAAAATAAGTAGGTTGGTTGGTTCTTCATATCTAGGTAATCACTGCGGTAAATTTTTCATATATGGATATGAGTATGTTTCTTATCTTGCTCCACACATGGTTACATTGGAAGAGATCTTACACTTGAATAAATATTTTCCCTTTCTTTTTAGGTAGGGTAGGATAGTAAATAAAAGTTGCATATTGTTAGTTTAGCTTAGATTCTAATGCAACCTCATTTTACATTTTTTTTAAGAACTTTGAGATACATGTTCCTATGAATTGATCTCATTAGTTTATTATATTTTAGAGTGTGGTTTTTGTAAATAGTTTTAGAGATCTTTGTAGGTATTTATTTCACCAAGAGTAGACAGTTTCAAGGAGATATTAAAGAAGAATTTTTCTTCAAAACATTGCTATACTTGAACCTTGTTGTCTACTAAGCATCAAATGAATAATGACTTGTTGTAATTAGCCATATTTTTGCAAAGACTTTCATCTTATTTTTCTTAAGGAA
>ML777470.1:940205-968496 GCA_009831015.1 Picea engelmannii | reverse complement strand
CATAAAAAATCATAACAATTATATGATTTATAAATCTCTGCAATTAGGTAAACCTGTTATGCAAAAACTTATACTTAATAATTCAATTGATGAAGAAGAGAAATCTATCATTCACAAACTGAATCAAGTAATTGCTATGTTTTATTTTTATACACTGGAAGAAATCAGATATGGATTATATTGATTAAATCATATCATTTGCAAAAGACTAAGATAGCTAAAGTAGTCACTAACCAAATGCAAATTGATACACATAAACATGAAACAAAAGCTTGATATTATGAAAAGCTAAAGTTATAGCAGAACACCAATTTATGTCTCAGTCTGTATTAAAATTCCATATCCTTTTTCTCCCACCAATGAGGATGATTATTACAAAAAATAATAAGTATTTATAAGTTTTTCCACAGGGTAAAACCTCCCTGTGGAATTTATCAAACTGTTTACATAATCTGGGAAGATATTCCCAGGATCAACTAAACTAGGAAACTAAAATGAAACTAAAACATCCAAATATCCTCTAAACTGTCCATCAAATCCCATACAATTTCGAATTCACCTGAAAAGGATCCAAAATAGACAAGTTAGAAGACTCTTTTATTAATAAAATGATAAAAATTAAATTCTATAGACTAGCTACCAATCATAGCATACCAATGATAACGAAATCGAATCCGAGCAAAATCATTTTCTAAATTAAGCATAAAAACTTCCTGTTAGGAGTGGGCACAGAACGAATTGAATTGAAAACACACCATTACTTTCGTTATTTCACTCAGGCAAACTTAGAAAATGAAATCCAAATGAATAACCATTCCAATCCAAACAAAAATCTATGAGCAAATCATATATCGGAATTCCTTCTATTTTTATCAAAACGAAGCCATGTACAGGATGATCACCGAATGATAGAGGCATTTGGATAAGTGATCGAACTATTTAAAAGCTGAATACAAATCGTTATAGCAAACTAGATTATTTACAAAACAAAATCATGTCATAACCATACCTATGTAGCGACGAGGCTGCTTGATTATGCCAGCTTTGAATTTACAACAGCCGTGGTTGATTCCACGTTTTTGAACAGGATGGAGCCGGTTGTCTTTTGTTTCTTATCCACTGCTTGGAGCTTGGCCTTTTGACTGGTTAGCAGTGCAATCTGATCTTCCAAAGATTGAATCTTCGATTGGAGTATCGGAACATCGATATAATATCGTTCTAACCACAAATTGCATTGGTCACAGGGTGACTGTGTGGGTTTAGACAGAGCAGGCAAGGGTTTGGACAAACGATCGAGGGTTTCACAAGGAAATTTAATACCTGGGTAGGTAGGGTCGTCCTTTAGGCAGGGGCGTAGGTTTGATACAAAATCATAAGAGGGTTCAAGACATAAACCTTGCGAGTAGGGATACTTGCTAGTCAGAAAACGCTCAATATCAGAATCGGAATCCTCACTCAGAATGACAGGGTTTGACTCGGCAGAGGGTTTTGGTTTGTTTCTGGCCATTCTCGAAATGAGCTCGGCATTCCTTTTCCCTTTTGCATTGGCAGTCAGGTTTGGCTTGGGATTTTTTCCCATAGGATTCTTAATGGTCTCTGCACTCTTAGTTACAGTGTCAGGTAAGTCAATAGGAGGGTCGGTCGAGGTTTTAGGCAGTAGGAGATGCAAGGGTACAGGCGGTTTAGCCTTAGTCTCAGTTACCACAGGTTTATCAACCTGTACAGGGTCAATGTCTTCAAAGCCATTACGGGAGATGAAGGCCTTCCAACTGTCACCACACAAATTCAAATGATAAACAACGATGAGCTTAATAAGCCCATGATGAAACAGGTTGTTTTCAGCCTTGTGCCTCTTATACTTTTTGTACATTTTATACAGGCTCCAATGAAAGTAGAACGGCATGTTTAGAGGATACCCTATAAAAATAATCAATAGACGCAAGTAGTAAAGGAGCACAAGTCCGTATCGACCTTCACAGGTCACGAGCTGCTTAAGTATCATTAACAAGTCATGCCATCGTGGTTTGAGCATAGATATGGGCATACCTCTGTCACAAGAGGTGACTTTGTGCGATTGAAACAGAAATGTCCATGGCACTTCCTCGACCTTGCAGTTCTTAAACCAACATTGTCCCGAGGTAGGTAACCACGTGACTGAACTGATAAATTGTTCATCGACCTCTAACTATATATCGTCGACCTTGGCTCGACAGCCATCGATGGTCATGGAAAACTGTCGTGCTATACAAAGGTTAAAACCCTCAAAACGTTTCACGAAGGTAAGCCATCCACTGTCTTCCAAATCTTGGCGGGCATTGTCGAACATCAACAGGGCTTGATTGCCATTGGGTTCAACTCGCATGACTGGTTCCATGGAGTCGAACACATGGTAAGGGAAGGGTTTGAATTACCAACACACACAGGAGTAGAGCTACCCAAACTAACAGCAACGAACGAGTAAAAGGTGTAAGCATTAATGCGAGCATGCGAAGGTGGTGGAGTCTGCCATGCAAAATATTCATTACCCAAGTACAACCGCCAATTTTCATAGTTGTTCACTCCATAATAATAGTTCAACCATTAAGTCATGTGTACAACCAATAAAATCAAATGTGTATACCAATGCGCGCAAAATGTTATACCACAATGTTTAAACATCTGACATATAAATCAAAACCCAAAATCAACTATGCGCCAATGCATTAATTCACATAATCAAAAGTTCAATCAAGGTGCCAAAATGATATTCATATAGTTGACAAGCCAAAATTTATAAAAAGATTAACATAAGGATTATATCATATATATATAAACAAAATAAATCATAACCCCTATGCATTTGCATATAATCAATGATCAGGCAAGTCACATGAAGTGCGAATCCAAAGGCTAAATGCCTTCAATAAAACCAAGTTATACAATCAATCGAAGTATGAGAACCGATCAAAAGATTTTGCCAGTTGTATAATGATCAATAAAAGGTAAGCGCAATAGGCATAATGACAAAAGAAATATCCACAGTTCAGATAATGATCGAAATGCGACTTTGAAAGGTTCATTTTTCATGCTTACAGTCGTGAAAACAAAACGAAAACAAGTGTGTAAATGTCGCAAGAAATGAAAATGACGTTAATTTGGAAATTGAGACAAAAAATTGATTTTTGCAAGACATAGGTGTAGGCAGCTTATAGACGATAGGAAAAAGTGAGTTGGCTGCCAACAATGGCGACACACTGGTAGAAGAAGTTATCTCTGCAAAAGGTACCAATTCAGATTAAGACAACAAAGATAATTTCAACTCAAAATAACAACCATAAAATCGTATAAACATCATCATTAACCATCTTTTCCAGCAGTGTTTCAAAAGATGAAAACTGATAGCAAACTTAGGACCAGCAAGTCACAATATTAAAGATAAAATCTCCAATACTGTTGGCATGGCCACTGCTGCCAGCACGCGTCCATAGCCTCGACAGTGTTTCCATTTAACCCACTCTGACATCTGTATCCTATCAAGAAGTTATAGATCAGAATAAAGGACATTAAAGAGGTTTCTTATATTTATTTATTTTTTTGCAGATTTTCATATACCCGAGATTTCTTCGCTGCCAGCAGGCCTGTTCAGTACCCCGACGAAGTTGTCTTGGCACCATGCTTGCATTTACCCGCTGCCAGCAGACCTGTTTAGTATCCCGGCGGGTTTACAAGCACTTCCCACAGCTCTTATTAATAATTTTTATTTTGTTTTTTCTTTTATAGATATATAGCTGAGCGAGGTGACGCTAAAAATCTTGATATTTCTCTTCTTTTTTTTTGACCTCATCAGAATTTTTTAGCACTGTCCTTTATTTAGCTCTAGAGATGTTTTATTTACAAAACAACTTCCTACGACAGGGAGACATCTTTTGAGTCATTCCTTTACGGAAAAGGGACAGTGTAAAAATATAATAGATTATCTTGACAAGCTTTGCTCAGAGATTGAAATCAGTAAACTTCTTTTAAACAACAGAATTTCCCAACACAGATATCAATTTGAACAATATATCATTGATGTTTGTACAAATTTTTCAGAAGTTATTTCAGCGAAGAAATTTTCCATCATCTTTGTCTGAATAGCTCAGTGTACAGGTATGTGTATGTCCAAAAACAAAAACTGATCAATTCAAATCAAAATAAAAAAACAAAATCAAACAAAAGAAAAAATATATACATAGTATACAAGGGTAGTTATCAAGCAAAGTATCTTTTCAGGGCTTGGTCATTCATCGGATAGGTGTCAATCTGCCTTTCGATATTCTGCAATCGAAAAGAACTAGGACCGAACTTTTCAGCAATTAGAAATGGCCCAAGCCATAAGTTTTGAAATTTGGTATGCTCACCCTTTCCTTCGTGTGGTTTGTCCCATTTTAAGAAGAGATCGCCTACTTCAAAATTCCTATCAGAAGCAGAATTAGAATCGAACCAGCTTTTAACCAATTGTTGATGTTGATCTAACTTATGCTTAGCTTGGGCTCTTACTTCTTCCAACTTCATCAAAGCGTTAATTCGGCTTTCTAAAGGGGGACAATCTTCTTCTTGGACTTTTCGTGAAAACTGAAGTGAAGGAAGAAGAATGTGAGGTGGTAGAATTGCTTCTCTGCCATAAATGAGAAAAAAGGGGGAGTTACCTATAGCATCTTTGGACGTTACCCTATCAGCCCACAGTGCGTTTAGTAGCGCATTGTGCCAATTCTTGTGATTTTCAACCACTGTTCTCTTGATTATTTTGATCAAGTTCTTGTTTGTTGATTCTGTTAATCCGTTTCCCTGGGGGTAGTAACTAGCAGAATACTTCAGCTTAATTCCTTTTTCTAAAGAAAACTCGCTCATCTCAAGAGAAGAAAAGTATGAAGCGTTGTCAAAGACTAGACAGAGAGGGATACCAAAACGGGTGATAATATTCGAGTTTAGAAAAGCGATTACCTGACTGGTGTTAACAGTTCTTAGCGCAGCAGCTTCAGACCATCGAGTAAAGTAATCTGTGGCTGTCACAATATACTTGTGTTGTTTCGAGGACGGAGGGTTAACTGGACCTATGATATCAAGGCCCCATTGCTGGAAAGGAGAATCTACTGAGACGGGTTGCAAGGGAAAGGCTGGTTTTTGTAACTGCCCTGATGCTTTCTGACAGATGATACATTTACGACACAAGGCATGGGCATCCCTAAAAAGTGTGGGCCAGTAGTAACCGGCTCTTAAAACCTTATGAGCAGTGGTGTCACCACCGAAGTGACCACCAGCTTCTCCTGCATGCAACTCTAGCAAGACTTTTTCTGCTTCATCTTTCTCGAGACAGTGCATCAGTACGCCGTCAAAATTCTGACAAAACAGTATATCGTTAATTATATGAAAGGAGGCAGACTTTAGTCTCAACGCTCTTCTCTTGGCGGGGTCAAGGTGACGGGGTGCTGACCCATGTTCAAGACAGAATCTAATATCGTCGTACCAGGGACTAACGAGGTTTTGTGTGCAACAAATAAAACTTTGATTGCTTTGTCCTAGGTTTGACGTATCACTATCTTCTTATTGTCCTGTTTCCGAATCAACGACCAACTTATACAGTCCTTGACCTCTCACAATCTGAGCTGGGGTGATTTCTAAGTCATATTCCTGCAAGGAGGTGACCCAGTTAGCTCTCTTCTCTCCTAACTCTTTATACACTAACAAGTTCCTTACGGCAGGGTAGGGAACAATGACTTTCGTCCTTGACTTCAAAAGATAGGACCGGAAATGCTTAACTGCTTTGAAGACAGCGTAGGCTTGCCGATCAACTGCTGGGTAGTTAAGTTCAACACCTTTGAAAGCAGAGCTCATAAAGGCGATGGGTACTTCGTTGTTCTCGGAATTCTTCTGAGTTAGGACTGCGACATAGGAACGGTCAGAGGCAAAAGTATAGAGTGTAAAATCTTGAGAGAAGTCAGGCCTCATGAGAGACGGAGCATCTATTATGGCCTTCTTTATGGAATTAAAAGCTTGATTTTATGTGGGTCCCCAGTGATATTGGGTGTCTTTCTTAATCAGGTTCTGTAGAGGTCTGACCATTTCAGAGAAGCTGGGGACAAATCTTCTCACGAAGTTAATCTGGACTAAGAAAGACTGCATGGATTTTTTGGATGTAGGAGGGGGAAGTTTAGCGATGACTTGATTCCTTTCGGGGTCAATAATCATCCCATCACTAGACACAATGAATCCTAGTAATTTACCCTGTTCTACTGCAAAGATGGACTTTTTGCGTTTCAAGGAGATGTCGTATTTATGACATCGTAGCAGAACGACTCGTAAGTGAGCTAGATGATCATCTTTGTTTTTAGAATAAACGGTCACATCATCTAAGTAAACTATGATGGAGTGATTGATCAAGCCTCAAAAAGCAATGTCCATTTCTCTCTAAAAGGTAGCACCAACATTAATCAATCCAAAGGGCATTTTGCGATAAGCATAAGTGCCCCACGGGGTACGGAAGGTAGTTTTGAGTTGGTCTGGTGGAGACATCAGGACTTGGTTGTATCCAGAGAAACCATCCAATAAATATAGCCTCTCGGAACCAGATACCTGTTGAAGGATCTGTTCCATGGGTGGGACAGGATAGTTGTCTTTGTAAGACGCTCTATTGAGGTTCCGAAAATTGACGCAAAGTCGAATTTCCCCATTTTTCTTCCGAACTGGGAAAAGGTTGGACACCCATTGAGTGTTCCTAACAGGAAAAATTATCTTATCACTTAGGAGCTTATTCAATTCTTTTTGAACGGTCGGTTCTAGTTTAGGGTGCATTTTCCTCAGTTTCTATTGGAAGGGTAAGGTTTGGGGCTTCATCGGGATGACATGCTGTATGATATTAGGGTCGAACGTTTTAAGATCATCGTATGTCCATGCAAAGACATCCTTAAATTATTTAAACAATTTAACAAAAGTAGCTTTTTCTTGTCTAGAACATCCCAAGCCTAGATTAATACACTGAGGATTTTCACTAGTTCCTAAATTGACTTTTTCATAAGACAACGAGGAACTATTGGTTTTACAATTGACCGTCTTTTTAAATTTATCTTCAAAATCATAAAACTTTTCTAATCTAACTATAGATTTGGGTATGGAATTTACCATGTCCGACAGAACTTCAGGAGATTTCGGATCAGGTATTACCGTAAAATCGTGCAAATTGTCGTCGTGCGTGCGTTCATCTATCACTGCGCCTTGAAAGGTTTCTTCCATATGCAGAAAGTTAATGATCTGTTGATCATCGTCAAATAATCTCTAGTTTGTGATATTGTCAGGAACAGATGGTCGAAACAATAGATCGAAGGAGAATGCGTCTGGGGACAAGCCTTCTGCAGGAAGAAGTTTAGAGGCTACATTAGCTAATAGATCTGCTTCAGCATTATGTAGTCTAGGAATGGAATTTATATTGAAAGAAGAAAATTTATTCATAAGACTTCATACCTCAGACTGGTAACTTTTGAGATGCGGGGAAAGACAGTGTATAGAATCTCTTACCTGTCTAACCACTATTTCAGAGTCGCCAAATACAACCAAGTTTTGAATGTTCATATCCAGAGCTTTTCTGAGACCTTGTAGTAAAGCCTCATATTCTGCAGTATTGTTAGTACATTCAAACTCTAGTCTACAAGCCATTAATGTCTTGTTACCTGCCGGATCGATAATGATGCAGCCTACTCCAGCTCCTTCTTTAGACTTAGAACCATCGAAATATAGAGACCAAATTTGGTTTCCATCAGGCACATGAGACTGTTGCATAGAAGTTGTTGGTTGCATATATGCTATGATCTCGGACTGTTGTTCTGGATTGATGATAGGTGAAGCCTCGGCCATGAAATTTCCGAAGAAGGTGTCCATCCCTTGGACTTCAGGTGAATCAGCAGAAGGTGTATATGGTTCGTTAGGATCGTTCAAATATGTGACCGTGAACTTAAGGTAGCGCTCACGATTCACTCTGATCTTATTAGGCTTACCATTCTCTGGGAGCCATAAGTGAGACCAGTCTGTTGCGAAGTAACCATGTAGCTGCTCTGACCAGTCCCTGCTTAAAAACAGACCATACACTTCTAGAATATCCACAACGATTATATCAATAACCTGATGAACCTTAGGGTTAGACGATCATCTAATCAATACATTTTTTAGTTCTCCTATAACTTTAACATTTGTCCGATCAAGTTGTATGATTTTTAAAGTAGATGGTTCCACTTCAGTGTTAATCTTTTGGTAGACAGACCAAGGCATCACATTGGATGATGCTCCTGAGTCCACCATACAATTATGCACATTTCTGTTGAAAATCTCGAAAGTTAAAAGAAAAGGAGGTACATTCTTGCGAGTACTAGGATTAATAGCTTGTGGTTTCTTACTCGCAATTTCTAAGGCTACTTTATCTACATTATTTACATTATTTACATTATTTACAGGGACTACAGGAAGGCTTCTTTTATCTTGATTATCAGGATTATTTTTAGTGGAAGTCTTCTGCGAAACTTTTCTTTGCACAACCTTGTTACCACTTGAATTACCATTCTTGTCGTTCTCTGAAATATTTTGCAACATCTTTTGTAACAAAAATGGAAACTTTAACAACTCATAAATATAAATGTTAGCCCTTAATTTTTTAAGATCTTCAACAACATCATAATCTAAGTTGGGGCTGACATTATTCTGTTTAGTCTCTACTGATTTAGATTGCTTTGGAGGGGAAGTTGTAGTGTTTTCGGAAGAAGGTTTGTTTGTTGTCTTGCTCCTAGTGTTATAAGGGTGAACTGTCTCGAAGTTGGCTTGAAAGATGCTATCCGAGAAGTGTCCAAAGATGTTTGGAGAAGACTCTTCTTCTTAAATTGTCTCTGGTTCGACTACCTCCTCAGGAATCTCAGGAGGCATCAAGTTATCTTGGGCTTCTAGAATTGTTAGAAGGGCGCATTGAAAACTTTCTAGATTCAAGCCTTCGGGGTTTGGATTAGGTCAGTTGGTAGGAAAAGGCTTTCGGAAAGGGGGTTTGTAGGGTCCTTTACTCGAGAAAGATTCTTCAATTGACCTTTTTAATTCTATAACTTGATTCGACAGTTTTTGAACAACTTTAGTTAAATTTTCCAAATCAGAGTTTTCAGGTTGTGTTTTACTTTGAGTAGTCTGGGGAGAATTTCAATCTTCTTTTTGGAAGAAGAACTAGTCTCAGTTTCATTGCTAGAAGAGTCCTTAAGACTAAGTATTTCTTTTTCAATCTGGCTGGCCTCCTCGAAGGCCTCTAACAACATGGCTTTCTTAGATCGTTTAACCCAAATAGCTATACTTTGATGTAAAGCTTTAGTGTAGTAAGATATTATAAGACTCTCAGCAGGCATAGAATCTGCAGGGATTCGTTTTTTAAGTGTTAAGAATATTTTATTAAAGTCTTTAACTTTTTATTTTGGGTTCATTCTTAAGCTAGAAAGATCCATGACTAAGACTTCCGGAGGTTTACCGTCTCCGAACTTTTCCAAAAATCATGACTCAAACTTTTCCCAAGACATGATGGTATGGGGTTGCTAGGCAAAGTACCAAGTGGATGCATTACCCTCGAAAGTATACGGAAACAACCTACAGAAAACGTCCTCATGTTCGACATTACGGAGTCTGATGGCTAACATAAATTTTTTGATATCATCTTCAGCTATCTGTTTGGAGTCAGGATCAAACTTGGGAAGCCATTTCTCTGGGTGTTTAGGTAGAGTATGTTGATCACCAGGTACAGCTACAGCATCCTGATCAAGCCAGGGTCTAGCAAGGTTGTTTTGATTTTCCATCGAGGTAGTGGGTGTAGAAGGCTGAGAAGGTGAATTTCCTTCATCAAAAGAATCTCCTCCAAAAGAGGAAGGAGATGAGGGAGGTGGTGAAGGAGGTATCCTAGATCCTCCTGCAACAGGATTTGTGATTGGATCTGTAGGATTCACAGTGAGGTTAGTATCTCCTAATTGTTCTCTGATATCAGAGAAGTCCAAAGGTTGACCCCACAGACGGTTTGGTTTCCTAAGACAAGCTAAGGCACTATGTGTTTTAATAAGAGATTGGTGGACAATCTCTTGTATGTCACCACCTGTAGGATTAGGGGTTGTTGGCTCAATTGTGATCTGTGGATCGTCGGTTGAAGTAGTTGTTGTTTGAAGGGGAATATTATCGTGTGAATGTCTTCTAGCCCCTATAGGTGAGTGATTAGGGGGTGGAGGAGTCTTTTGACGGCCTCGTGCCATTAATTAAGTTCAAGCCCTCCTTCTAGTGCCATTTGTTGACGGGAAAAATTGACCGTCTGTCAACTGAGAGAGTGGAACCGGTCCGGGGTTGTCTAATAACCCAAGCCGTTTGGGATGAACCACCCTGACGGGTTTAGCGGCTCCGTTATCCGGTCTAAGGTCCTAGGAAAACCAAAGAGAAAACTAATCTAAACTAACTAAACTAAATAAAACAAACTAAACTAACTAAAACTAAATAAAAAAAACTAACTAACTAACAATAAATAAAACGAACTATTCTAACTAATCTAATTAAAACTAACTATTAAACAAACTAACTAATCTACTATTTCTATATATACAAACTACTAACTAAATATAACTTATTCACAAAATATACAATATCTACAAAATACAGATTTAAATAAAACCTGGAAAACTCATTTGCTTTCTGCCCTAAGACAGAGAAAGATATTTTTGTTGATTTTATGATTTTATGAACAAGAAATAAAATCTACTGAAATTAAACAATCTAATATACTAACTACACATATATCTAACTAAAATACTAACAAATATAGTAAACAAATAAACAACAAACAGACCTGGAAACGCTCCAGATTTGTCATGTGTGTGATGACTTCGAAGCTGGTCGGAGGAAGGAAACTCGCACCGGATGATCCAGAAGCTTCTCATAAACGATAGTTGCAATGCTCTTTGAGTTTGTTTACAGGACAAACAAGACATAAAAAATCATAACAATTATATGATTTATAAATCTCTGCAATTAGGTAAACCTGTTATGCAAAAACTTATACTTAATAACTCAATTGATGAAGAAGAGAAATCTGTCATTCACAAACTGAATCAAGTAATTGCTATGTTTTTTTTTTATACACTGGAAGAAATCAGATATGGATTATATTTATTAAATCATATCATTTGCAAAAGACTAAGATAGCTAAAGTAGTCATTAACCAAATGCAAATTGATACACATAAACATGAAACAAAAGCTTGATATTATGAAAAGCTAAAGATGTACGAGAACACCAATTTCTGTCTCAGTCTGTATTAAAATTCCATATCCTTGTTCTCCCACCAATGAGGATGATTATTACAAAAAATAATAAGTATTTATAAGTTTTTCCACAGGGTAAAACCTCCCTGTGGAAGTTATCAAACTGTTTACATAATCTGGGAAGATATTCCCAAGATCAACTAAACTAGGAAACTAAAATGAAACTAAAACATCCAAATATCCTCTAAACTGTCCATCAAATCCCATACAATTTCGAATTCACCTGAAAAGGATCCAAAATAGACAAGTTAGAAGACTCTTTTATTAATAAAATGATAAAAATTAAATTCTATAGACTAGCTACAGAATCATCTGATTCTGTAGCTAGTCTAAATAAAGATACAGAATCAGAATTTAGATTAATTCAAATCTTTTTAAAGAATTAAATTTAATCTTCATCCAAGAACTATCTTAAAACGAATCATTTAGTTTGAGAGAACTATACGAACAGGATCCACATCATTTAACCGAATACAGAGATAGCAATACTCTGTTTCGATTATTTTCATAAGTGGGGTAAATGAAATCATATGTAATAGCATCGTAATCGTTCCTCAACAAATTGAATCCATCAGTTATGAAATCATTTTAATATTCAATTAAAAATGAACCAAATCGCAAACACTTCATTACAATTGTCTTATCATCAGGGGAAATAATCGAATCGAATAGGATTATTTTCAAATCACGATAACTGTATAGCAGGCGATTTAGGCTGCGAACAAATTCAAACCATAACTGACACATAACCAAAATCGTAACAAGATCAATTAAACAGAGTTTGTTGTAGATTTCGATCGTTTAATTTTGATGACAATCGTTTCAATCAAACGAGTCATAACAGGGTTTGACCAATTCATTTCACAAATCTAAAATACAGAGCATCAATTATAATCTGAACTCGACTCATAGGACAAACTTGCCAAATTAGAATAAGAGCGAATCGATTGGCTAAGGTTTTCACATAGTTGTTATGATTCAGATTCATTTCCCGATTCGGGCGCGAATGTTAATTGAGCATATTGTTTTCATCAAAGAAACAAAGTCATTATCCTTAACTTGGAAACAATCAAATATAGAACATCACATGACACAGAATCGTAACAAGTATCCTCCCGAAGACATTTACCAATCATAGCATACCAATGATAACGAAATCGAATCCGAGCAAAATCATTTTCTAAATTAAGCATAAAAGCTTCCTGTTAGGAGTGGGCACATAACGAATTGAATTGAAAACACACCATTACTTTCGTTATTTCACTCAGAAAAACTTAGAAAATGAAATCCAAACGAATAACCATTCCAATCCAAACAAAAATCTATGAGCAAATCATATATCGGAATTCCTTCTATTTTTATCAAAACGAAGCCATGTACAGGATGATCACCGAATGATAGAGGCATTTGGATAAGTGATCGAACAATTTAAAATTTGAATACAAATCGTTATATCAAACTAGATTATTTACAAAACAAAATCATGTCAGAACCATACCTATGTAGCGACGAGGCTGCTTGATTATGCCAGCTTGGAATTTACAATAGTCGTGGTTGATTCCACGTTTTTGAACAAGATAGAGTCGGTTGTCTTTTGTTTCTTATCCACTGCTTGGAGCTTGGCCTTTTGACTGGTTAGCAGTGCAATCTGATCTTCCAAATATTGAATCTTCGATTGGAGTATCGGAACATCGATATAATATCATTCTAACCACAAATTTCATTGGTCACAGGGTGACTTTGTGGGTTTAGACAAAGCAGGCGAGGGTTTGGACAAACGACCGAGGGTTTCATAAGGCAATTTAATACCTGGGTAGTTAGGGTCATCCTTTAGGCAGGGGGTAGGTTTGATACAAAATCATAAGAGGGTTTAGGACATAAACCTTGCGAGTAGGGATACTCGCTGGTCAGAAAATGCTCAATATCAGAATCAAAATCCTCGCTCAGAATGACAGGGTTTGACTCGGCAGAGGGTTTTGGTTTGTTTCTGGCCATTCTCGAAATGAGCTCGGCATTCCTTTTCCCTTTTGCATTGGCAGTCAGGTTTGGCTTGGGATTTTTTCTCATAGGCTTCTTAATGGTCTTTGCACTCTTAGTTACAGTGTCGGGTAAGTCAATAGGAGGGTCGGTCGAGGGTTTAGGCAGTAGGAGATGCAAGGGTACAGGCGGTTTAGCCTTAGTCTCAGTTACCACAGGTTTATCAACCTGTACAGGGTCGATGTCTTCAAAGCCATTACGGGCGATGAAGGCCTTCCAACTGTCACCACACAAATTCAAATGATAAACAATGATGAGCTTAATAAGCCCATGATGAAATAGGTTGTTGTCAGCCTTGTGCCTCTTATACTTTTTGGACATTTTATACAGGCTCCGATGAAAGTAGAACGACATGTTTAGAGGATACCCTATAAAAATCATCAGTAGACGCAGGTAGTAAAGGAACACAAGTCCGTATCGACCTTCACAGGTCACGAACTGCTTAAGTATCATTAACAAGTCGTGACATCGTGGTTTGAGCATAGATATGGGCATACCTTTGTCACAAGATGTGACTTTGCGTGATTTAAACAGCAATATCCATGGCACTTCCTCGACCTTGCAGTTATTAAACCAACGTTGTCCCGAGGTAGGTAACCCTGTGGTTGAACTGATAAACTGTTCATCGACCTCTAACTGTATATCGCCGACCTTGGCTCGACAGCCATCGAAGGTCATGGCAAACTGTCGTGCTATACAAAGGTTAAAACCCTCAAAACGTTTCACGAAGGTAAGCCATCCATTGTCTTCCAAATCTTGGCGGGCATTGTCGAACATCAACAGGGCTTGACTGCCATTGGGTTCAACTCGCACGACTGGTGCCATGGAGCCGAACACATGGTAAGGGAAGGGTTTGAATTACCAACACACACAGGATTAGAGCTACCCAAACTAACAGCAACGAACGAGTAAAAGGGGTAAGCATTAATGCGAGCATGCGAAGGTGGTGGAGTCTGCCATGCAAAATATTCATTACCCAAGTACAACCGCCAATTTTCATAGATGTTCACTCCATAATAATAGTTCAACCATTAAGTCATGTGTACAACCAATAAAATCAAATGTGTATACTAATGTGCGCAAAATGTTATACCACAATGTTTAAACATCCGACATATAAATCAAAACCCAAAATCAACTATACGCCAATGCATTAATTCACATAATCAAAAGTTCAATCAAGGTGCCAAAATGATATTCATATAGTTGACAAGCCAAAAGTTATAAAAAGATTAACATAAGGATTATATCATATATATATAAACAAAATAAATCATAACCCCTATGCATTTTCATATAATCAATGATCAGGCAAGTCACATGAAGTGCAAATCCAAAGGCTAAATGCCTTCAATAAAACCAAGTTATACAATCAATCGAAGTATGAGAACCGATCAAAGGATTTTTCCAGTTGTATAATGATCAATAAAAGGTAAGCGCAATAGGCATAATGACAAAAGAAATATCCACAGTTCAGATAATGATCGAAATGCGACTTTGAAAGGTTCAGTTTTCACGCTTACAGTCGTGAAAACAAAACGAAAACAAGTGTGTAAATGTCGCAAGAAATGAAAATGACGTTAATTTGGAAATTGCGACAAAAAATTGATGTTTGCAAGACATAGGTGTAGGAAGCTTATAGACGATAGGAAAAAGTGAGTTGGATGCCAACACAGTTCAGATTGCATGTTTCTCTGACAAAGGTTGAGTAGACCACTTTCAGAATTAAGATTAGTGAAAGAAATCAGTAGCTGCAATATAGTCAGTTGGATCAGCAGTTCAAAGAGGTATTCTTTTATGGTTTAAATGACCCTATCGCAAACTATTTGGAAACTATGAACAACATATATGTTAAAGTATTTTGGTCAGATGAAAATTGGCTTTGTCATCACTTCAAACTACTTTTCTGTTGGCTATACATTCCATTATTTTTTGGGTCAAAATCAAGAACAAGTTTAGAAAATCAATTTCTGATATGGCTTCATTGGAAGCACGAGTTTACTTGATCAAGAAATAGTACAATGGGTTAAAGTAGGAGTAGGTAGAGAGAATAAGTTCGTCCTATGATCAAGTAGATTCTTTCAGTTGTTTTCATTTTTCTTCAAATAGGCAATCTAAAAGCAGACTACAAGCAGGTTACAGGTTTGCAGAGGATCAGTTCTAAAGGCCATATGACTCCATAGCCCAATGGTAAAGGCGAATGGAACTACTAGGTTCTTGGAGCCTCGCAAGGAGGTCTCCATCCCAGTTGGAGCCAGTTGTTAGTGATCAAAATGCACTGGTATTTTGATGAGTATTTTCATCACTCTTCACTTGATTTATCGTTTTCTTCAGTGTTTTGTCCAATGTCTTAACCTCCATATTTTTATTCAAGCTCCCGATTGATCAATTTTGCCCAAAAAATTCTTTGGCTTCATCCCCTTGACCTGTGAATAAATGGTTAGAAATCTCATTTGAACTCTGCACAATCTATTCTTGAGTTTGATGATATTTTTATTAAAAGAGGAGCATGCTTTTAATGGCTTTATCCTAGACTAAATCTAAATTCCTAAGCCCAAACCTAGTCATCATCCTAAATATAAATCTATGCCAAGGTCTACAAAATGTACATATGGAGTTTTTTAAGCTAAATAAGGCCTTTCAGGCTTTGAAGATTTGACCAAACTTTTGAGGGAATCACAAGCCCAGGCCATAAGCCAAACCACTTGTCAAACTACAGTCACTTATGCCAAACTCCTAGCTCCTAGTTTACATTTCGTATGCTAGTCTCCACAATACTTAACACATAAAGTCATCAAAGCCCAAGCCACGAGTTAACACTTAAGCCATTCCATGAATCAAGCTATCAACCTGCCAAACTCTCATGTCATGTCCACATGTCACACCATTATACCTGTTAATCATGCAATTAACTAAGTCAAAGCTAGGCCATGAGTCAAGCCTTAAGGTTTTCTAGCTATCAGTCATACCACACAACGCACAGGTCCAAGCCACGGATTCACCCACAGTCTAAAGTCACAGGCACAGTCCATGAGTCAAACCTCAACTCAGTTACATGTCGATACATTTATCAAGCGTACAAAACCGGAGTTCCACTTCATTCATGTCATCAAATGATTTATCCAAACCCGTGTACAAGTATGGCCCTGTTTCGATGGCTTTCTCAGTTCACAGCGTTTATATGATTTGGATTATCATATAATATATTTTCATATATGGAGAATCATGTATTATACATACATGAGTTGTTGTTTCAGTATTCACAGATTTTGAAGGGTATTGATAACTACAAAATCGGGTTTCTCTTTGCCTCTGTTACATTATGAGGAAATGATGACAATAAAATACCATCGTACAAAGGAGAGGTTGAGTCTGAGCCCAGAAATATTTGTGATGGTATTATACACCTTCTAGACACACATCTTATCCCTTCATCCATGTCTGATGAGTTGAAGGTATTCTATCTTGAGATGAAAGATGATTACCATCGATATCGTGTAGAATTAAAAACTGGAAAATAAAGCCTTTGTCAATGATGTTGGACACAAAGTTTGCAGTTGAAAGAATGAGGTTAAGATCTGAAAGAGATATAGTTATCTCTTGAAGAAGGAGACAATCACATAAGTTCCAAATTTTTGATCCCAAAATCAAAGAGAACAGATGGCAGCCATGGAGGCAGAGTATACCCATTTTGAATATTTTGTTTTGGCCAAAGAAGAGCTTTCACCGGCATAGGAAGCGCATCTACAAACAGTTAGTTGTTGAAAAGTAGAGCTTTCACCGGCTAACTAGAAAATTTCAAGAAAGAATAGTTGGTGAAACCGCAGAGAAATTTTTTTGGAGATTTAGAGCTCAGACAAAGAGATCTTTGGGTCATTTAAAGTATAAGATAGTATCAAAGAATTAATCACCAAATCTTGAAACATTTGGTTTCAAGATTTTGTGGAGAAATATCGAATAAATGCTCACATGGTCAGCTAAGACTTTGCTCACAGTTGGTAAAAGATTTCAACCACTGAAGACATGTGTCTTTCCCATCATTGACACAGCAGAGGCTCATCAATGATAAAGACCAGATGTCAGAGACCTTTTGAAGACAGTTCGATTCATATGAACTAGATCTTTAGTTATCCTATTGTATTTAAATTTTTATTCCATTTTCTATATTTAGAAATCCAGATCCAGTTTTCTAGGATTTGAGATCTGTTGTAGAGGCTATAAAGCCACAAACTGTTGATGAACAAAGGGGTTTAATTTTGGATACAAGAACTATACCTTTGTAACAAACTTTTCATATGATAATACAAATCACAAGTTTCTCTCTCTATTAATGTTAGATTTCCACCCTTCTTATGTACTCTTATTCAAGTTGTTTTCACTGCAAAATGATTGTCATCTCATTAGTCATTTCATAACTTGATTAATAGTTTCTTACATTGTTTATTAAACCCATCATTGTGTATCTGGTTTATAAGCACTCTCTTCTTCACCCACTTAAAGCTATTATCTGATTATTGATCCTTGAGGGCATTGGTTTATTTGATTATTCATTTTGACTGTCTGGAGGCCATACTATAGTTGAGTTGTCCCATTGATCCACACATACAAAAACACAAAAACAATTTTACTTTAAGTTACCAAGCATCTTTGACATACAACCTCAAAGAGTTTCTTGGAGTGATAATGCATTCTACACATCATAATAACTAAGCGTAAACATATATAACAGATCTATCTACTCATCTCAAAGAACTTAGCAAATAATCACGTCAATGCATCAAAACAAGGCACAAAGCAGACAACATAGGATTTATGTGGTTCACCCCCAAACTGGGGCTACGTCCACCAACTCTTCTTCTTTATTATCGTCGGCCAATCGGTTACAAGCACAGAGACATAGAAGCCCTTACTTCACATAGGATAGAAGATTTGTGCAGCTCACTAGATCCTTCTTCCTTGTCTTTCATCAAAAATCCTTCTATACCTTCACACATGGAATTGCACTAAGCTCTACAAGTCTATACGGAATGCACAAAACTCTTGATCACACAGATCCCCCCTTGGCACTTAGCCTATATCACATAGATACAATATTATTCTCTATTACTCCTATATTTATACATACAAAATGGGCCTAAGCATGAGTAAACCCATGGGATGTCATCCCTTTCCCATTACATATTCCCAAAAGTGGGTCGAGATTCTGTAATCTCCACTTCGTCTGGCGCTCCATATTCGACAGGCTATCAAGGTCCCAAAAATGGTCAAATATGACTAAGTGTTCCCAAAACTTGGTCAAGGGCCAATAGGCCCCGAACACTCACCTATGACTCATACTGAGTCACTCTGGTCTGAGCAATTCTACCTCGAATGCCTCAAGCGTGGCTCGAGCTGCTTCAACCTGCTACAATGCTATGACCTCTTACTCATTGAACTACTGGATGAGTGCATCATTGACTGGCCCTTCTAGGCATTTTTCTACTGTGATGATGACCTGTTCTAACTCGGCTCCTTGGCTTTCAACTTCGGTGAACAGTTGGCATGCCTTTTCTTGCACTGGTTGAAGTCGTTGAGAGACTTCCATAACTTTTCTCTAGATTGTGTGGATCTGTTGTTGGGTCATGCCCTCCTCGGGAAACCTCTTCATTCTTTCAACTGATGTTAAGGCATTCAGTTGCGCCTGTAGCGTATCAACGTGCTACGTTGCTTCCTGGAGTTGTGACTCCAGTGCCTGTAACTCTGGATTTTCTGTAATTTTTTCATATGTCTGAGCGCTCCTGGAGCTCAGTTGCTTACACTCCAAGGAAAGGGATTTCATTCTGCCAACTGTGTTGTGAGAGCTTCCTCTCTTAGGTATCATATTTCTTGAGGAGTCTCGGGTATGGTATGAAGTTCCATATATACGATGCGTTGTTGGATTACTTCTTCGAGTTGCACCACCTGCTATGGGACTCATTCCTCAATTTTCACTTCTATGACTGTCACAGAGTGAAGTGCGTTGTGAACCCTTTCCCGTACTTTGAGTTTCTCTACGAGCAATTGTTCCTTGTTTTTTTGTAGCGTTTCTTTCTCTTCATTCTATTTTGCTTGTAGAGCGAGATTTTCCTTTTCTGTAGTACTTCTGTGGTCCTCAAAGTCTTTCTATACTTGCGCTAAATCCTGGGTGGCTTCTATTGTCTCTTCTTGAGCTCGTCGAAGGCGAGCTTCGACTGTATCAGCAATCCGATGTAGTTGGGTTGGCTCATCACCTAATTCTGGTGTTCCTAATGGCAGGGGCACAGTGGAAACTGCGTGACCAGACTGTATTGCTTGTTGTACTCATTGAAGCTCGTCCCTGATGCGACTGAACACTTCCTCCTGCTTGGCTTCCTACTTTTTTTCTATCTCTAGTGAAGTATCGTTCAGTGCAATGACTATGAAGTCGAAGTCATCCGGAGTGAGAACAGTCTCAAACTTGGTTATGGTTGCCTTATCTTTCTTCTTGGACGAAGGCTTTGGTGGGGTAACCTTCCTTTTCTTGGAGGGATCCTCCTCCTCTCTAGGCGGCGTAACTTCACCTTTATTTTTCTCGACTTTTGTTCTACCTGGATCTCCACCATCACCTCCCTACTCAGGTGAGATCGAAGTGGTATTCATAGAAGTACTGTTGACATATTCAACTTCTTCATCTTCCTTTGTCTTTCTTGGTCCAGGGGTATCATGCACAGGTTTTGGACTATCGATGTTAGAAATCTCTGTGGGGTCTGCTGAGATGAAGAGTTATGTCGACCACTCCTTAGTGATTTCTTCCAAGTCTTCTTCTGTTAAATTATAATATCACTGTAAATGTTGCTTGTGCTCGTCAGTGCGCGTTGTGATGTATATAAAGTGCTTGTCTGTGTTGAAGTTCATCAGGGGCCGAAACCTGTAGAGGGTGTTCGGAGTGATGCACGATGTAGACTGGATTGCGATCTTCAATTAATTGTAGTAGGTGTGGAAGACAGTATTGGATTGCCACTACTTGTTCATATCACTCGAGTACCACAAGGTACTAAACTTCACAGCTAAAGTCTCAAAGGGATAGATGTCTGGGAAGGTTGCACCTTCTGGAATCTCCCATGCAATGAAATCTATCAATATGAGAAGCCAGCTGAAGTGGAACTCATATACATGGTCCTACGCTCCTCTACAATCAAGCTCTAGCTGGTTCACGAGGTACTACACCTAATTCATCTGTAGTCCTTCTGCGCACTTCTCGATGAGGTCAACAACGAATCCATTTACTTGGGTGGGTCGGTTCTTGCGAACTAGCTTGCATGCGATCAACTGACATGCGAGGTGCACTGCGTTGCTCTGGATAGATGCTACCTTGTAACCTTGTGTACCCTTCTCTACATATCCATACGTCTCTTTGATTCACTGGGCTAATTCTTGGTCTGAAGTATTTCTAGGGTAAAACTCTTGTGGGTCAGGGCCCTGCATGCTCATCCCTATGATCTGATTGATCAAGGTCGGATCCACAGTGATGCGACAATTCAACCATAAGTAACCTCCATGGTAGAAGGATAACAACAATTTCATGCATGTGTTTACTTCTTGGTGTCGACCGAAGTGAGGGATCTTCATCACATTAAGCAGTGTGGACTGTGCGAGGTTCTGGGTCCATGGCTGCGAGATAATCTTCAAATTCTTTCCTTTGTTCCTGGTTAAGTACTTATGCGGGGCAATCATGCTGTAAGATTTCCGGTCTCCAAGGTTGAATTCACTAAATTTTAGTGTTGTGAGCTTATCTTGGTCGGCGTGAACTGTGCACACCCCTTTCGGAAGGTACGTAGTGATCACAATATATTTGAACTCTCGGGGTACACTGTCACTATTGATGGCGTCGCTCAGAGGGGGTAGATAGGCAGGTAGAATGCTTGGAATCATCTTGGCATTGGCGAGGTCATCTCTGTGATTAGTACATTTCTCATTAGTTGTCTAGGACGGACCAGTGTGAGCAATGGATGGAGAGGCTTCCAATCCTCTCGTGGATGATGCCTGTAATCTTGTGGATAACCCTCGCTCCGACATGACTCTCTCAGTTCTTATCTCAAGGAGAACTTCTGTTACAGATTCTTCGGTAGTGGTAAGCTCGTCGGACATACATGCTCAGGATAAAATAATCGGGTTGACGATGGTCTTAGGCACTGCACTAGAGTGAACAACAAGAGCGTAATGAGCACTGTATGCAATTGCTAGTCTTTGGGCTTCAAATTCTCAGTTGGAAAAAGTGTTCCTCGTTCATGGTGCGATGAGATAAATAGGAAATCTTGGTAATGGTTTACTTGCAACAATTATGATCCTCATTAACTCTTATTTTGTTTGTTATGGCACGGTCCAATGGTCTGGTGGCGAACCATAAATGTTTTTCCAACCATTCAGAGTAGTAGTCGAATGGATATATCAGCTACATTGCTTTGCCATAGCTAAGTGGCATATGTCATTGTTCTGATATCCTGGCGAAGCTCCAATTCTGCAAAGTTTCTTTCTGCGAGGTACCCTATGGAACCTATTGTAGCTTATCAATCCCGGCCTTCTTCTTACTTAGCTTTGTATCCTTTTTCCCAGTGAGCTTTGTCTCGTTGGTTCTTTTCCCATCCTGATTCTTATTTTCCTTGGGCATAGTCACTTCACACTGCTAAGATCCTCTCCTAGGATTCAGGTGTATCACTTCTTCTGGGGTATAAATTTCAACCTTTAGTGTGTCTTCTGATTTTCTTGTAGCTTCAATATCTGGTCTTCTAGTGTCAGGTAGCTTCGATCTATTCTCCTATTCTTCAATCAACTGTGCAATATTTCAGGTCATGAAATCTTTTAACTCTTGTCTCTTTTGTTCTAAGAATTCTTCTTCTTCCTTCGTTCCATCTTGATCTCTATCAATCCAAGATTTTCCTAGTAACATCGTAAACGAGGCATTGTCTTCAATGAATTTAATAATCTCAAAGTCTTCTTTTGTCGAAGTTCCATTGACTGTCATAGGTATCAGAGCGAAATTTCCACATAACATCATCAGTTTTCCTCTGAATAGTCCTATTCCTCCTAATGAAGGGATCATAGAAGGCTTCCCTATAGCTTCCCAATTTCTTTCTGGCATAATGTTCACTTGTGTCTCTTCATCAAGGACAGTGTCAATGTCGAAGTCTCCTATTCTTTCTTCAATGCACTCTTTTTCTTTGAAAATATCTGATAGTCTAACATTTTAGTGGTCATTCAGGGTCTCTTTCATCTGTATCAATACCTTCTCTATTTCTTGTTGGGGTTCTGCCTCTTCTGGATCTGCCTTAGGGTTTTCCTGATTCAAATTCATTTCTTCTAGCCTAGCAATCATTCTAGGGAAATCCAATACCTCATGGTCCATAGCTTTGCAACAAAGACAACTAGATCATCTGCCAAGGAAGTCCTTATAAAGATGTTCAGGTCTTCTGCAGCTGTAACAGAGGGTCACTCATCTCTTTCTTTTAAATGATCCCCAACTTCTTCTATACTGGGCACTAGGATCATGGTAGCTAATCTACAAAAAATTCTTTCTAGGATTCTGCATCCATTTGTTAGTCCAAACATTTTTTCTATGCATAGGTATAACATATCTATCACTATTCTTATCAGATCTACTCATATCAAACCTTCTTTCATCTATCAATGCCCCAATTTTCAAACTACGATAAAATCTATTAAACATACCTAGATCCATACCTTAGAAACAAAAAATTTCACTTATCTTACTTCTACAGAGCACAAAGCCTCCAGATCTAAAAATTTTAACTAGTCTTACCTTTATCAGAGCACATAGCTTACAGATCTTACCTCTTTTAGTCAAGAATCCCCACTTTTACCTTTCTAAGAGCACAAAGCATTCAGATCTTGCTCCTTTTCTTCAGATCCAACATCTTTTCTTTTAGATCATGCCTCTTTTCTTTTAGATCAAGCCTCTTTCTTTCAGATTGGTTAGAATACTGTGCACTAGGGCACAGATCGTCGCACAAGACTTTCAGGTTAACTTTTTTGCACCAAGCTTCTTCTTCTCATTTCCCAACAATCATAGCTTCAGGTCTCGACAACGGAACCATTTGTTGGCACAGGGGCATACCCAGGGTTCAACGCTACAACAATGCACCAACAAAACCCTAACTACCGGCCCTTTCGACAACACCTACGAAGCAGATGAAGTCTCACCCGAGGTAGAGGTACGAGTGGTTGCAGGACTCAAGTGTCTGAAACCTTAACTAGGACATGGATCTGTGATTCCTTACTTAATATAGCACTCAGCACTATTGGATTTTTAATATGCAATCAATAACCACTTCCCAGATACAACAGAGCTTCACAACATTCACAATGACTAGATTGTTTGATCACTTATCGTCCATAGAGAATTCAGATCTAACAGGTCAAGCACTCAGCATATACATGTGAATCAGACCTAACATTCTACACATAATAAGCACTAAGCATAAAAATACATAACAGATCTATCTACTCATCTCAAAGAACTTAGCAAATAATCACATCAATGCATCAGAACAAGGCATAAAGCAGACAACACAGGATACACGTGGTTCACCCCAACCCTGGGGCTACGTCCACCAACTCTTCTTCTTTATTATCGTCAGCCAATCGGTTACAATCATAGAGTCGTAGAAACCCTTACTTCGCACATGACAGAAGATCTTCACAGCTCGGTAGATCCTTCTCCCTTGCCTTTCAGCACAAAGCCTTCTATACCTTCACACAGGGACTTGCACTAAGCTCTGCAAGTCTATATGGAATGCAAAAAACTCCTCTTCATCTGGCGCTCCATCTTCGACAGACTGTTGAAGTCCCAAAAATGGTCAAATATGACCAATTGTTCCCAAAAATTGGTCAAGGGCCAGCACCTCCCATCCTTTTCAGCGATCCCAAGGAGAAATTTGGGGGAAATTTTGGGTATGGGGGAGATCCCCTTCATCCCAAAAGTGGTTGAGGCTCGAACAAACTCATCAATGTGTCGTTTATGCGTTCGCGTGGGTATTTCGACTGTCAGTAGTGCACTCTGCACACTGTGTACATCATACATTGTGTTAACCCACGCGGATGTGCGCGCACTTCTTTGGATGAATGTGTGCGGATTTCTAGAACCACTTTTACATAGTTTTATGGTTGTCTTTCCAAACTAAGTGTAATCATTCCATGAATATTGGTAGTATGTTGTGTTTTTGTTAATTGTTTCTTCATCCATTGTATATATTTGTAGTGAGCCATTTTTCAGTGATAACAAAAGGGTTGCTAGGTTTTTCCTCCTCGTGGGTTTTCCCAGGGTAAATCTTGTGTCTTTCTATGATCTCTACTATTCTACTATTTTATTGTTATACTATATTTATATGGTTGAATTTATGAACTGTAATCGCTTAATGATATGTTGAAAAGTAAAAAGGAAGTTTAATATCATTTGAAGTAATTACTAGTTTTCAGAAATATTATACCTAGATCCGTTGTCTACGAATTTCAATAGGTTGCAATATCATAAAGTCGGATGTCCACTCCTAAGAATCCACAAAAACCATTACATCTTCTAATATTCCCTCTGGTTTGACTGTAGACCTATCAGCTAGTTGAAGACCTATAAGATTTGGATGTAGACCAATTAGTTGGATTTTTTCCATTTTTTCTTTGATCATCACATTGATAGCTACTCCTAGGTCAATCAAAGTGTTAGGGATGGAAGTGTTATTGGTATTAATGATAAAATTGGGATTCTTGGTTCTGCATACATAGCTATGAAAATATTTCCTAGCATTAAATCAGCTAATTTCCTAATCACATGGATAGTATTAGTGTCCTTCTTCTTTCTCCTTGGTTTTCTTAAGAAAAGTTCTTGAGCATCTTTAACATAAACCAGGACATCTGAAATGTCTTGGAATAACGAGATTTTAACACACATGTTTCTTAACTCCTGTAGAAAAATAAATTATGATGATGTAGGGGGTTTATCTATTCACAATCTCTCTGGATATGGAGGAATTGGAACTGATCCTTCCAAGTGTGATTGGATGGGATTCCTAGAAGTAGTAGTTTGTGTTCCTCAGGAAGGGTTAATAGGTTGATCACCCAGTTCAATGAGACCATTCAACACCAAAGGAATTTGCACCAAACAGAGAGGAAACCCTAACACCTACGAACGTAAAAGATGAGGGACATGGGGAATAACCGGAGACATCTTTGTAGGTGAATACAGACTCACAGAGGAAGTAACCAGAAAGATAGATTTATTTCTGCATGAGGAAGAATAATGGAGTTCAACATACTCTAGCTCTTACACCATTGTTAGGCCAGGTATGGGAAGGAAATGAGTAACTCCACACTTTCATGTATTTCATTAATATGAGACATTCATAATTACCATTGACGTGACACTTGGTTTCATCTTTCAAAAGGTCTGAATGAATATTCATATGAGCTATGACTCTTCATATTTCTCCTAAATTATATTTACAGTGATATTTACAAGATATTATATTCATGAGGATTAGGTATCCAACAATAACAAATTCAAAACATGACTTTCAATATGTACAAATTCAAATCATATTTGAATAGAATTTATTTAACCATAACATTTAATACCAACAAACTCAACAAACTTTAACCATGTATAATTTGTATTGAAAGCTCTAGCTTGAGATTGGAGGTATCCAAAAACAATTGTATTGTAACTCATGGATTGAGTTTGTTGGTAGTGAAATCCATGGCTTTCAATACCAAAAAAACAAACCGCATCCAAAATTTGTTTATATTCAAAGTCATGACTTGAGTTTGTTGGTGGTGGTGAAATCCATGATCTTCAATACCACAAACGAAAATCGTTAATAGTGAAATCCATGACCTTCGATGCCAAGAAAAGAAAGTCATATATTAATACCAACAAACCCAACAAACTTTAGCCATGTATAATTTGGTATTGAAAGCCCTGGCTTGAAATTAGTGTCATCCAAAATTTGTTTATATTGAAATTCATGGGTTGAGTTTGTTGTTAGTGAAAGTCATGGTCTTCAATACCAACAAAAGAAAACCATATAATTGAAATTCATGGCTTGAGTTTATTGGTAGTGAAAGTCATGTTCTTCAATACCAACAAAAGAAAACCATATAATCATGGTTTAACTTTGACTTGTTTCGATATTAAAATTCAAAACCATGTGAATAAGAACTCATGGATTTGATTTTTAAGGATTTCAATAACAAAATAAAAACTTATGATTTTGAATTTTATCAAAATTCAAAGCCATGCCAATAATAACTCATGATTTTGAATTTTAATATACCATGGATTTCAATAACAACAAAATAAAAAATCATGGATTTGAATTTTAATATGTCATGGATTTCAATAATAACAAATTCAAATCATAGCTATGAATATATAAAAATTCAAATTATATTTAATTTGAATTTACTTAACCATAAAATTTAATACCAACAATCCTAACAAACTTTAATCATGTATAACTTGGTATTAAAAGCTCTAATTTGATATAAAAAATCATGGCTTTGAATTTTAATATGTCATGGATTTCAATAATAACAAATTCAAATCATAGCTATGAATATATAAAAATTCAAATTATATTTAATTTGAATTTACTTAACCATAACATTTAATACCAACAATCTTAACAAACTTTAATCATGTATAACTTGGTATTAAAAGCTCTAATTTGATATTAGAGTTATTCAAAATTTGTTTGTATTTAAACTCATGGGTTGATCATGTATAACTTGTATTAAAAGCTCTAATTTGACATTAGAATTATTCAAAATTTGTTTGTATTTGGGTTGAGTTGGTTGGTAGTGAAAGCCATGGCCTTCAATACCAACCAAAGGAATGCACATTCAAAATTTATTTCTATTTAAAGTCAATCCACATCCAAAATTTGTTTGTATTTCAAGTCATGACTTTACTAACAAAAGGAATTCATATCCAAAATTTGTTTGTATTGAAAGTCATGACTTGACTAACAAAAAGAATCCACATCCAAAATTTGTTTGTATTGAAAATCATGACTTAACTAGCAAAAGGAATCCACATCCAAAATTTGTTTGTATTAAAAGTTATGGCTTGAATTTATTGGTAGTGAAAGCCTAGTTTTTGTTAGGATTGAATGTTATGGTTAAGTTAATTTAAATTAAGTATGTTGTGAATCTGTATGTATTGAAAGTAATAATTTGAATTTGTATGTTTATTTTGTTGTTATTGAAATCCATGTAATATTAAAATTCAAATTCGTGAGTTCTTATTGGCATGGATTTCAATTTTAATAAAATTAAAAACCATGAGATTTTATTTTGTTGTTCTTGAAATTTATGGGATTTTAAAATTCAAGGCCATGAATTCCTATTGGCATGGTTGAATGTGACATTTTATTTTGTTGTTATTGGAATTTATGGGATTTTAAAATTCAAAGTCATGAATTCTTATTTGAAACAAGTCAAAATTAATGTACATTTTTTCTAATTTATGCCCCACCCCCACTCTCATTTATTTGAAACAAGTCAAAATCAATGTACATTTTCTCTAATTTATGCCCCACCCCCAACCCTCATTTAATGAGGGTGGGGGTGGAGCATAAATTAGAGAAAATGTGCACATTTATGAGGGTGGGGGTGGGGCATAAATTAGAGAAAATGTACATCCACCCTCATTTAATGAGGGTGGATGTACATTTTCTCTAATTTATTCCCCACCCCCACCCTCATCACATTTTCTCTAATTTATGCCCCACCCTACACATTTTCTCTAATTTATGCCCCACCCCCACCCTCACCCTCATTAAATGAGGGTGGGGGTGGGGCATAAATTAGATAAAATGTACACCACCCTCATTTAATGAGGGTGGGGGTGGGGCATAAATTAGAGAAAATGCACCCTCATT
>ML777470.1:924934-939678 GCA_009831015.1 Picea engelmannii | reverse complement strand
TAAATTAGAGAAAATGTACAGGGGTGGGGCATAAATTAGAGAAATTGTACACATTTTCTCTAATTTATGCCCCACCCCTGTACATTTTCTCTAATTTATGCCCCACCCCCACCCTCATTAAATTAGAGAAAATGTACAGGGGTGGGGCATAAATTAGAGAAATTGTACACATTTTCTCTAATTTATGCCCCACCCCTGTACATTTTCTCTAATTTATGCCCCACCCCCACCCTCATTTAATAAGGGTGGGGGTGGGGCATAAATTAGAGAAATTAGTGAAAATGTACACATTTTCTCTAATTTATGCCCCACCCCCACCCTCATTTAATGAGGGTGGGGGTGGGGCATAAATTAGAGAAATTGTACACATTTTCTCTAATTTATGCCCCACCCCTGTACATTTTCTCTAATTTATGCCCCACCCCTGTACATTTTCTCTAATTTATGCCCCAGTTTTCTTTTGTTGGTATTGAAGCCTATGGGTTTCACTATCAACAAACTCAAGTCATGACTTTTAATAAAAAACAAATTTTGGATGTGGACATCTCAAACCATGACTTTTAATACAAACAAATTTTGGATGTCACCAATGTTAAGCCATGGCTTTCAATACTAAAGTATACATGACTAATTTTATTGGTATTAAGATATGACTTGGTTTTTTTTTATTGAAGGGAATGGTTTTCACTACCAACAAACTCAAGTGATAACTTTCAAGCTATAATTTTCAATATCAATAAACTCAAACCATGAGTTTAACCAATGAATTCAAGTTATGGCATCAAAGTCTAACTATGTATAATTCAATATTGAAAGCTTTGGCTCGACATAGGCACCATCCAAAATTGTACCTTGATTTTATTACCAATAAACAAAAAAACCATATATGACTTCAAACCATCACTTTCAATACAAACAAATTCAAACCATGTTTAATATGGTCATAATTTTGGATGAAACCATGACACATAAGTCAAGCTAATAAATTTGTTATGGAAAGTTTTTTCTTGACATTTACATCATCCAAAATTGAACAATAAATTTTATTACCAATTAAAAAAACCCATATATGACTTGTTTTCTCAAGCCATCACTTTCAATACAAATAAATTCAAATCATGTTTAATCTTAATTTACTCATGCCATAACTTTGGACAAAACCATTGTTGGGATTTGGTGACAACAAATTCCTCCAAGGATGGATTTGGATCCTATTATTCTACGTTGGTTACAATCAAATAGACCAAGTTAGAATATGGATAGGGATTGCATTTAATAAACAGTTTCTTGTAAATGTATATAAATACATGTAAGCCCGTAGAGGCAAAGAGTGAGACAGAGTGAGAACTTGCTAGTCTGTCGTAATCTCCATGATATGAATAAGAAGACAATCGATGCCTATGTTTGGTGGACGTAGCCCAACGTTTGGGTGAACCACGTGAAATCCATGTGTTTATAATCTGTGTGTGATTGTTAATTATCATATGTGAATTGTGTTTTCCGCATTGACAATTCTAACAAGTGGTATCAGAGCTACTGCGTTGGAGATCTGTGAATCGAGATCTGTGGTGCAAGAAGGTGAATTGAGGAGGTGTTTCAGAGAAAAATTGAGTAGAAAGTTATCGGCGCTCCCCAGACAGTGTTAGAGTCACGCCAACGCTCTCACACTTATAAAAATAAAATTTCGGTAAATTCGTGTACCCGGTTCATGCACGACAGAGCATCGATGCTCCTCCATCCACACTCAAGGGGCGCTAGAGCTCCCCTATGAACCCTAAGGGAGCGTTGATATTCAACGTTAGTGATCCCCCACACATTGAGAAGGAGCGCCAATCTCCTCAAAGAAAAATATTTGCGTGGTTTATTTTTTGAAAAAGTTAAGGTATGTTGAAATTTTGGGTTTTTCAAAATTAAATTTCCTTTTTTTTAAACGTGAAAGTCAAGTCACGTGGGTGGTGGATGAAGTAAGAAAGGCTTTTTTTTAATTGAGTAAATGTTTATTATATTTGGGATTAAATATAATATTTAAAAGGTGGGAGTTATAAGGTTTAAAAAAGTTAAAGGGGTTTTTGGTTTAAATTATTAAATCTTGTATTTATTCCTTAAGCCTTGTAATATTTTATCAGTCGTCATATTATAAAGCTTGTTTTTTCATAAGCTTTGGGTTTTATAAATTTTTGATACGGTTCTTTAAGAAAAAAATGGCTAAGATGCAGAGTTCGAAGTTTGAAGTTGAAAAGTTCAATGGTAAGAGCAACTTTGAGCTCTGGAAGCTCAAGATGCGGGATTTACTGGTGCAACAAGGGTTGCAAAAAACATTGGTAGGAAAGTCAAAGAAACCAACAACCATGACGGAATGGGAATGGGAAGATCTGGATGCAAAAGCTCTTATTAGCATTTGTTTATGTCTAGCGAATGAGGTTATGTTTAATATCGTAGGAGATGATACAACATCAGGCTTATGGAGAAAGTTGGAAAGTCTATATATGACAAAGTCCTTAATGAGCAGGATCTACTTGAAGATACAGTTGTATAGTTTGAGATGAAATAAGGTACAAAAGTTGATGACCATTTAAATACCTTCAATGCCCTTATAGTTCAATTGACTAGTACAAAAGTTAAATTCGAAGATGAAGATAAGGCTATTACACTATTGTGTTCATTGTCTGAGTCTTGGGATAATCTAGTCACCTCTATTAACTTTAGCTCAGCAGATGTTTTAGATTATGACTCTATTGTGGGAGCTTTGTTGGCTAAGGAGATGAGGAGAAAATCTATTAAAGAAACCTCAACTTCAGAGGCGATGCTGGTCAGAGGTCGAACTAAAGAGAAGAATGGAAAAAAAAATTCTCGATCTAAGTCAAGACACAGAAAGGGTAAAGAAAAATGTTGGTACTGTGGAAAAATAGGACATCTCAAGAAAGATTGTTGGAAGAGAAAGGAATCTAAGGAAAGCTCTACAAGGGAAGCAAATTTGGTTGTAACAAATTCAGGTACGAATGATCAAGTTTTATCTGTTTCTAGTAATTTACAATATCAAGAAGAATGGCAGTTAGATTCAGGTGCCTCCCACCACATGTGCTCACATAGAAATTGGTTCATTTCTTACCAATCTGTTGATGAGGGTTTAGTGTTTATGGGAAATGGTATTCCTTGTAAAACTATTGGGGTTGGCAGTATTAGAATTAGGATGTCCGATGGTATTATTAAGGAATTAACGGATGTTATATATGTACCTGAGCTTAAATAAAATTTGATTTCATTGGGAATTTTGGATTCTTGAATAAAATTTGATTTCATTGGGAGTGTTGGATTCTTGTGGATATAAGTATACAAGTCAAGGTGGATCTCTCACATTGTCGAAAGATAATTTAGTAGTGATGAAGGAAACAAAGGTCGATAACCTTTATAAGCTGGAAGGCAGTACTGAAGTGACGGATGTATCTTCTTGTTTATGGCGGAAGCATCAAGGTCATAAGAGCATGAAAGAATTACAGTTACTGATAAGCGGTAAATCATTTCCAGACTTAAAATCTTTGTTTCTGAATTCCTGCTTGTTTTATATCTCTGTAAGTTATGATGGTGGTATAAAGGGATGTTGTGTGTGGGATCCTACTTTTCACAAGATCATCATTGAAAGAGATATAGTATGTATGGAACAACCAAAAGGGTTGATTCAAGATCGCAACAGTAAATTTGTTTGCATGCAAGATAATTCATTATATGGCCTTTTGGTACCCAGGAAAATATACAAGAGGTTTGAATCCTTCATAGTGAGTCAGAATTTTTCAAAGGGTAGGAATGACTATACAATTTATAGTACATTCACAGTCTTGATGTTATTTTCTGATGATATGCTCGATGCAAGCTGAAGCATGGATAAAAATCAGTAAGAAAATGACTCAAGTGGACAGGACAATTCAGATGAGGGATCAAGGAGCAACAAAAAAAATTAAGGACATGGAAGTATACAGAGATGGTAATGGTAAGTTGTGGTTGGAGTTCAGTATGAACATTGTAAAACCAGTTTTTATCCCTCTTGCTTTCCATTATAAGTTTTCTTCAAGTATAGTTCATGTCTATAAAGAAGAAAAGGTTATGTCTTGTATAAGTTCAGTAGGAGGTCTGTTGTATGTGATGAAATGGTTAAGACCAAATGTTTCACATGCTAATGATGTTGTCAGATACGTGACAAATTCAGGTGTTGCAGTGAAATGGGTGCTTCAGCGTTTGGGAAGCACAAATGTCACCTATAATGGTTACACTAAGATGGTCCGTGATAATTGTAATGTATATTCTACATGTGTTTTGGATAGAGGAGATCTATCACTAAATATGTCTCACAACACAGTTGTGGAAGACATGTTGGAGGTGGAGTGACCCCTCGGGAAATCCAAACTCGTGCAAGTCACACAGGCGAGATCATGAAACTAGTTTTATTAGAGAAGTTGTAGCGGTGCTTGGCTTCTCTTGGCTTGCAGAAAAGGTGATGAACAAAAGGAAGGAGCAAGGTATCAGGTTAATTGTTGTCAAGGTGGAGATTGTTGGGATTTGGTGACAACGAATTCCTCCAAGGATGGATTTGGATCCTATTATTCTGCATTGGTTACAACCAAATAGACCAAGTTAGAATATGGATAGGGATTGCATTTAATAAACAGTTTCTTGTAAATGTATATAAATACATGTACACCCATAGAGGCAAAGAGTGAGACAGAGTGAGAACTTGCTAGTCTGTTGTAATCTTCATGATTTGAATAATAAGACAATTGATGCCTATGTTTGGTGGGCGTAGCCTAACGTTTGGGTGAACCACGTGAAATCTCTGTGTTTATAATCTGTATGTGATTGTTAATTATCATATGTGAATTGTGTTTTCCGCATTGACAATTCTAACAACCACGACACATGAATCAAGCTATGACTTTGCACACTAATAAATTTATTTCAAACAATGGCTTAAACTAAAAAATTCAAATATCAATAAACTCAAACTAGAGCTTTAAACCAACAAATTCAAATTATGGCACCAAAGTTTATTTATGTATAATTTGGTATTGAAAGCATTGGCTTGCTCGATATTGAGGTCATCCAAAATTGAACCTTGGATTTCAATACCAACCAAATATAACCGGTTAACTTGCTACTACTAACAAATTCAACACATGACTTTCAATACAAACCAATTCAAACATGTTTAATCTGAATTTAAACAAACCATAACTTTGGATAACAACAAACTCACGCCATATTTAATTTGAATTTATTGAAGCCATTACACATAAGTTAAGCTATGACTTTCCATATCTAAGATGGATTCTTCGCAAAGGGGTGAAGTTTGGGGACTATCGCTCCTAAGCCTGTTGAAGGGGGTGATAGTCGCTCTTGAACTTACGTTTTTCACATTTACGGAACCCATCGCTCCCACAGCCCTGCGGGAGGGGCGATACCCGTAGATCTATCATCATCGCGCCCCATACCATACAAGAGGAGCGATAACATATCACCATCGCTCCGCACGATTCGAGGAAGGAGCGATAACTGTAGGCACATAAAATCGTGGTATATATGGTTAGGCACATCGTGGTATCGTGAGAATCGTGGTATATATGCTGCAAAAGATGTATTGAAGGTTATATATATAGTGGTATATATGGTGAAAACTGTGGATTGAAGGTAATATATATAGTGGTATATATGGTGAAAACTGTGGATTGAAGGTAATATATATATATATATATATTGGTGTAGGTTCATGGTATGAAAATCGTGTTATGCATAAATTTACTTGGAAAGAGGTATGTTTGTTTTATTATGCACATGAAGAATCGCATTTAAATATGCATAAGTGGGTGGAGGGTGTTCTAATAAAAAATATTTAAGAGGTGGAACTTTTATCTCTTGGTAAAAGGGTTTTAAGAAATAAATATATATATATATATATATATATATATATATATTTGGATTTAAACTCATTTTTTGGGATATAATTGTGAAGTATAAGATTATTCTTTTATTTTAAAAAGGTTTAGTTTTATAAGTAGTGATTTGGGTATTTTTGAGTTTCTGTTAATGGTAATAGTTTAGAGTTCAATTTTTGAGATGGAGAAATTTAACGAGAAAAGTAACTTACAGTTATGGACGCTGAAGATGTGGGATCCACTCATGCAACAAGGATTGCAAAAGGTATTGGTGGGAAAGTCAAAGAGACCTGCAGACATGTCAGACGAGGACTTGGATGATATGGATTCAAGAGCTCTTGTGTTTGGCAGATGAAGTTTTCTTTAACACCGTTGGAGAGGAAACAAAATGGAAAGTATTTATATGACAAATTCTTTGATGAACAAAATCTTCTTGAAGAGGGAGTTGTATAGCTTAAAGATGAAAGAAGGTACAAAAATTGTTGATCATTTAAATGTTTTCAATACTCTGATTTGTCAATTATCTAGTATGGAAGTAAAATATGAAGATGAGGACAAAGCAATTACCCTATTGTGTTCATTACCTTAATCTTGGGATCATTTAATCACACCTATGTAGTTTAGCACAACATACGCCTTTGACTATGATATTGTTGCGGGAGTCGTGTTGTCTGAGAAGATGAGGAGAAAATCCAATCAAAAACCTCAACATCAGAAGCAATGGTGGCTAGAGGTCGATCCAATGAAAGAGGGAAGAATCAAAGAGGTACATCAAGATCTAAGTCAAAAGGAAAGAAGGGTAAACAAAAATCTTGGTACTGTGACAAATCATGGCATCTCAAGAAGGATTGTTGGAAAAGACAACAAGCATCCAAAGAGGACTCCACAAAAGAATCAATGGAAGTTAATTCAGCTGAAACAAGTTTAGGTACGATAGATGACATATTGTTTATTTGTAGTGTTTCACAACATGATCAACATTGGTTGTTAGACTCTGGTGCATCCAATTATATGTGTCTTCATATAAGAAATTGGTTCTCAAGTTACAAAACTATCGATGACAGTGTTGTTTTTATGGGAAATGATATTTCTTGTAAAATTGTTGGGATTGGTAGCATACATGTTAAAATGTATGATGGTACTATAAGAACGTTAACATATGTGAGGAATGTACCTAAACTTAGAAACAAATTAATATCTTTGGGAATTCTATATTTTAATGGTTATAAATGTAGAATTCAAGGTGGAGTACTAGAGGTGTCAAAAGGCATCTTAGTAGTTATGAAGGCTAAAAAGATCGGGAATCTTTATCAACTAGAAGGAAGAACTGAATCAAATCAAGCTGGTATCTAAAGGTGCAAGTGACTCTACTCTTTTATGGCATCGTCGTTTGGGTCATATGAGAGAGAAAGAGATTAAGGTACTAGTAGATCATAAGTTACTTCCAACCTTAAAATCTCTGAATTTGAATTTTTGCAAGCATTACATTTATGGAAAACAATGTAGACAAAAGTTTAAAATGGGAAGACATAATTAGTAAAGGTATCATTGATTATATCCATTCAGATTTATGGGGACCATCTCCTACAGTTTCTTTTGGAGGATCGTCATATTTTGTAACATTTATAGATGATTACTCTAGAAAGGTGTGGATCTATTTACCTAAAAAAAAACCGATCTGTTTAATGCTTTTAATCAATTTAGAGCTTTCGTTGAAAAGAGCACTAGAATGTCAATCATGTGTTTGAGAACATATAATGGAGGTGAGTTTACTTCTAAGGAATTTGAAAAGTATTGCAGGGAAGTTGGGATCGAAAGACATAAAACAATGGTTTATACTCCTTAGCAAAATGGTGGTGTTAAACACATGAATATGACTCTTCTAGAGAGAGCAAGGAGCATGCTCAGTAATGCCAATTTGCAATAGGAATTATGGGAAAAAACATTTTTTACAGCATGTTATCTGGTAAATCAATCACCATCAGTTGCAATAGACTGTAAAATTCTAGAAGAGGTATGGACAAGTCACCTTTGTGATTATTCAAATCTTATTTTTTTTGGTTGTGAGGCCTATGCTCTTATTCCTAAGGATCGGTGTTCTAAGTTAGATCTCAAATAAAAAAAGGCTTATCTTGGTTGGGTATGGTGATGGAGTTAAGGGATATAGATTGTGGGATCCTACTGCCCACAAAATCATCATTAACAAAGATATCATATTTGATGAATTGACACTCATAAAATCAGATATAGATGTTGGAGTGAAGCAAGCATAAGTACCACAAATGCAGTAAATTTAGTTGGAGACTAGATCATCTACATGAGAGAAAGAGCATGAATATGTTCATGAAGAATTTCATGTAGAAGATGATGATGATACAAAAAAAATCCAGGGAATTGAGGAAATACCACAACAGTCTCTCCGGAGATTTACACTGGTCAGAAATTTTCCTAAGAGGTATGACGATTATGCTACATTTGTTGCTTTGATTTCTAATGATGGAGAACCTAGTTGTTATCAGGAAGCAATATAAGTATATGAAAATGTTAAATGGAAAGTAACAATGAAAGAATAAATGGATACCTTGGAGAGGAATGAAACATGGAACCTGGTAGAACTTCTAAAGGACAAGGAGGTTGTCAGTTGCAAGTGGGTTTACAATCTAAAAAAGGGTGTTGATTATAAAGTTGAGAGATATTAAGAAAGACTGGTGGAAAAAGGGTATTCTCAAAAGGAAGGAATTGATTTCCATGAAATTTTTTCACCAGTTGTTAAGCTTGTTTCAATTCATTTTTTGTTAGCAATAGTTGCTTTACTTGATCTTGAGTTAAAGCAGCTAGATGTTAAAACAACATTTTTACGTGGATATTTGGATGAGGAGATATGTATGGAACAACCAGAAGGGTTTGTTCATGATCACAATAAAATGTTTGTTTGCAAACTCAAGAAGTCATTGTATGGCCTGAGGTAGTCTCCCAAGAAATGGTACAAGAAGTTTGATTCCTTCATGGTGAGCCACAATTTTACAAGAAGTGAGTATGACCATTGTGTTTACTTTAAAAAGTTGGAAAATGACATATTCATTATTTTGGTGTTATATGTTGACGATGTGCTTGTAGCAAGAAAAAACACTATTGAGATCAACAGTTTGAAGGCTCAGTTGGCTAAGGCATTTGATATAAAGGATCTAGGAGCAGCAAAACAAATCTTGGGCATGGATATACATAGAGACAGGAAAAATGGTAAGTTGTGGTTATCAGAATATAAGTATGTAGAGAAAATATTTATGAGATTTGGTATGAATAATGTGAAACTAGTAAAAATCACTTCAGCTTCCCATTTCAAGCTTTCTTCAAGTTTATGTCCTAGTAATGATGAAGAAAAGGAATATATGTCTTGTGTATTGTATGCTAATGCAATAGGAAGTTTGATGTATGTGATGGTAAGTACTAAGCCAGATATTTCACATGCAGTTGTTGTTTTCAATAGATACATGGAAAATCCAGGTAAAGATCATTGAGAAGCAATGAAGTGGGTGCTTCAGTATCTTAGGGGCACAAGTAATTATTGTATCACTTTTAATGGTTGCAGTGATTTAGTCTATGCTTATGTCAATTCATATTTTGCAAGTGTCTTGGAAAAAGGAAGATCCACATCAGGATATGTCTTTACTCTTGCAGGAGGACATGTTAGTTGGATGTCAAATCTTCAAAACATTGTTTCTTTATCCACTGCAGAGGAAGAATATATAGTTTCTTCGCATGTATGTAAGGAGGAAATTTGGTTAAAAGGTTTGATGGGTGAGTTTGGAAGGATGCAGGAAAAAGTGAAACTATTATGCGATAGTCAAAGTGTTATTCATTTGGCTAAAAATCCATCTTATCACAATAATACAAAGCATGTTCCTATTAAATACCATTTTGTAAGACAAGTTATTGATGAAGGTGGAGTGGCTCTGGAAAAGTTTCATACTCAAGAGAATTGTGCAGACATGTTCATGAAACCAGTATTGTTGGAGAAGTTGTGATGGTGCATGGCTTATCTTGGCTTGCAGGAAAAGTGATGAATAAATTTGGGCATGATATATTAGGTAAATTGTTGTCAAGGTGGATATTGTTGAAACAACACCAACCAATTTCACACGGATAGGATATGGGTGGATTTCATGGCTCCTACTATTCTAGCTTTAGATGATCAAATCAGCTAAAAATAGAATTGGTTAGGTGAACATTAATTATAACTATTGGAGAGATGTTATTATCTATGTAAGTCTGTAGAGGCAGAGTGGGAAGAGTGTGAGAGATGTTATTATAACTATTGGAGAGATGTTATTATCTATGTAAGTCTGTAGAGGCAGAGTGGGAAGAGTGTGAGAGATGGTTGTAAGTCGAGTTTGGTTGTTGTAATTATCCCTTGAACAATAAGAAAACCGATTATCATTTCGTCGTGGATGTTTCCCTTTTGAAGGGTTTTACCACATAAATTTGGTGTGTCTTTGTGTGTGATTATTGTCTTGTATTTTATTTGTCATCAAATCTTGTTTCATTTTTTGCTTTTGTTTCCCAACACCAGTCAATTCAATCCAATCCATAATGCGATGGAAAAAAAAACATGAGTGTTCAAGCGCTCTCGGTGAAGTAAATGCAAGATGTGGATATCAGAGCTGTGAAGGACGTAAAGTTGCTAGATGGTTCGGATATGGATATTCGAGCCATGAATGACGAAGAGTTGTTGCAGGCTTCGGCCTTAAGAATGATGCTTTATATAGTGATCCCCTTTCTTATAAAAGGTGATTTCATCTTAAAATGACAAAATTTGCAGAGCCAGCCTCGATGCTTCTCTCTCCATCCAAAATATTGTCACCCAACTCCCCTCTGAAGCTCTCAATGTGGAAACCCTCTCCTAAATTATTACTTGCCTTTCTAGCATGGGCATCTTGTAGGTTATCAATCCAACGAATGATGCCCTGGGAATTATGAATTAACACAGTAGCTGAAACCATGATCGTAAAATACACGCTTACCAACTCAGCAAAACCTACTTCGTATTTGAGGACAATAGTCCCTTAAGCCTCACTTGCCTACACACTGTTGTGTGGCCTTCCTGGGACCATATTTATGAGAGGGTACTTCATGTTGGCGATAATTTCTAGAATTCTTATGGCGATGGCCAGGATGTTTGGGCGATAATTTCCAAAATTCTTGTGGCAATGGCCAGGATTTTTGGTCTATACAGTAGGAAACTCACGTCATTACAACTACACTCAGGATTTTTGGTCTATCAATTTTGATCTTACTCACGTCATTACAACTACACCCACTCTTCCAGGTATTTCCATTTTTCTATTGTACTCATTATTAGTCTCTCTCATTTCCATTTCACTCATTATTAGTCTCTACCCTTGGGGCTCCAAGGACTTACTAATCGGATTGCATCCATTTTATTAATTTGCACAAAAAACAAAAATCTTTTTCTTTTTAATCTTAAGTTTTGTTTAAAAACATCGAAAACCCATCAACCTTTTTGTTTTGGAAAATTTGCAACTTGTTTCTCTTGTTTGGCCTCTTTCCTACGGAGGAGGGTAGTATATTTTATGTCCTAAGTTTTCACTAATTTTTTTGTAATGTATTACTTGAAAGTCAATTAATACTATGACTCTTTCTTCGAGTTAGTTTCATTGGTTTGTCTTAGCATCTTTTGTTACCTAAGTTCTACCTAACTATATTCCATTTCACATCTAAAAGCATGTACCAGGTCACTTATCATTCACATGTGGCTTATTGCTTCTCTACATTACCGAATGTCTCTCCCTACATTTCCAAATGTATCATTGTTGCTTTGTTTAGTGTTCTTCTATGTTTCATCCACCGAGTGGCTTCCCTCATTCCATTTCCAAATTTCCCTCCTTCCATTCTTGAATGCCTCACTATGTATCTCCCTAATATCTCGTTGATCTGAGATTGGATTAAATTTCTTCAAAGGCTTGTTCTCCATGATTGTACCATTTCTAGGAACATCTTAAGGGAGTTCAGAGCTGGACCATTTCTAGGAACTAGTTCATCCCCAAGGTTGTGGACAGCTCGACAACTACTCTCTGCAACTGCTGGGCATTTTTTCCCCTCAACTTGAATTAGTTCATCCCCAAGGAAATGGAGAGCTACACAATTTATGTGCATTGGTTCAGTCCCAAGGTAGTGGTAATGCCTGCATCTCAACCACATTTTACCTATTGTGTTTTTTCAGAGTATGTTTCCTAGTTGTTAGACAAACATAAAACTAGGAGAATTTTATTCTTTCTTTCTTTGTTGATAAAAATATCTAGAGTCTGCAATGAAAAAAATATATTATATGAATTAAACACCTAAGCACTTAATTATTTTTTATCAATTAATGTAAAGGTATGTATGCATTATCTACTTGCCTTGAAAACTTCTTCGTCATAAACACCCGAAGATTTTTCCAGGGCTCTCCATCCACCATCGTTCAAATCCCATGTTTGGCCTACTGTGAATCCAACAGAGGCTACCTACCGTAACAATTTCGTAACTTCGGATTTAGTGGGAGTATCCACCTAAAATACTATGAGCCAATATGTGTTGAATCCATTAAAAAAAAATATCGTTAACTGATTGTCTTTCTTCTGCACCATATTCCACTCCTCTCATCTCTTACCTGCACCTTCAAACACTTATTCTCTTCTTGTGACTGATTAGTGTATGTATCATTGGTGTCAAGTAATGCTCTACTTATGTGCAAGTTTGTGGAAACCATGAGAGCCACATGAAGATAGTAATAGCAGAGAGGGAACCCCATCTTCTTCTTATTAATGTATTGCCATTGTTGTGGGACAATTAGATTCCAACCCTATTTGTAGAAAAGGAGAGTATTCTCTGGTAACCCTAGAGATGATCGTATGGAGGTAACCTTGGAGATTCCATAACCTACACCATTTACTCTCTATACTAGTGTAATCTGTAATAAACTAAATAGTTATCTTATTTCTCCAAACGAATTTTTTTGAGAGTCGATGACCTTAATGGTCACTACCCACAGTTATAAGAAAAATTTCTTTATGCTCAGGATGCTCTATAAATCTGTAACTAGACTGCCCAAGGATCTGTTTGCAAATATAGTCTTGATTGAAAGAAACTAAATTCCCATTTCCTGTAAATTGCATCCATATTTCATTCCTATGACATATTCGATCACAGTATGTATCAGATCCTCCTCTCATTTCTTCATTACATTGATCTACATGTCAATATATCTATGGATTAAATTCTCTCTCTGATGCACTTAATTGTCTTCCTGTTACACATACAATTTGAATAGTGAAAGATTGTTAACCAGTGGCCTTCCCCTTTTCATACGACCAAAACTCTATGACTTCGGGATTAAGCTTTTGGCATTTATCTCCTCTCAAAATATTTTACCATATGGACTAATCATGTGACCATGTACTAAATATTTCGGGGGGATGAGTCTCAACTGAATCTCTATGCTATGTGGGGGCCGAAATAAATGTTGTGGCGGTGCGTATTGGAGCGTCGGATAACAACAATCATTTTGAATCCCAACTTAGAGTTAAGACGTGAGCTACTCCATCATGCGAGGTAAAACTCGACCTTTGATTTCCCTCTTTACACACAATCAACGGAAAGGTATACTCCTGGTCATTGCACCTGCTCTAACGGTTGATACAGATCCAATAAATATCCAATGACTTCTATAGTTTTTCTCTGGTCCAATGGTCTTTGATTTCTTCCCCACTTACTTATACAACGAGATCGCATTTATCTCGATCAAATCCTCCTTTAGAATGAAGATTCCTTCCTCTGGGCCCTATACACGATTGTATGGATGATTGATCCTTTGTAACAACCCTCCTTGTTACGACAACAACTCGGACGACAGGTGCAAATTTTTTTTTTGTTTTAAAGGGGTGTGTGCACGTAGGAGGGGAAACAGACACCCTGGACTCTACGTCGCCACTCGACGACTGACAAGATGCAACCACGACAATCACAACGAGAAGACGCAAGGCGCACGACTAGTAACTGCAAGCAAGAACACCCAAGACCAAGGACTACAAATCAAGGGACAACCATGACCTCGACGGGAGGTGCCAGTCAGAAGGGCCTAGACAATGACCCAACTGAAATTCAGACAAGGCATCGACTATGACTCCAATTAAGATTTCACAAAACAACGCGTACATTAACCATAAGATAATTCCCAACCACTCTCAATACCCACTATTAAGTCATGAAATCTGATTACACCTTGTTTAATACATTACAAGTGCAAGCTTCTACTAGCATTCAGGTTGATAATAGAAACAACATAAAATCATACCCATAGCACCTTTATATTACAATGACTGGCGTTAGTATAAATCACCAAGCATTTATGCGCTATACTCACTACATAAACTACGACATCGTCACCACAAGGTTGAACAGGTTAATATTACCTCAGCATTTCAATACTTTACTTTCCATCGAGTTCTAGCATATTATATTCATGTCAATGACGCTACAATAACATCTGTTATCTTACCCATAGTACGTTGCCAGCGAAAGAATCCTAGTAACATACCCTTTACAAGACTACTATCTGACAATAATTTAACCGTCGATACACTTGGGCCTTAACATTCCCCACCATAAATCGCATTGAAATCTAACCTTTCCTAGTAGCTAACCCCATCAATACATTTCTCTATAATGCGGTATCGTTTCCCTAAGACATAATCAACAATGCCAGGTTTGTCGTGATTAGTTTGCAACCATTAATAACGAAGTACCTTCTCATTATCTAAACTA
>ML777470.1:835041-911101 GCA_009831015.1 Picea engelmannii | reverse complement strand
TGAACTAGTAGGAGACTAAGGGCTCTAAGGAATAAGGCCCCCGCCTTATTGCGTGCCCCTTAGAATCATCGTGAGCGACTGTCGCAGTCGGCCCTCATGGCATCGTGGGTCCTCTCGAACTAGGTAATCGTTAACCTACAGTTTGAGCCACGGCGGGAGTGCTAGCAGGCGATGGCAGGGCTGTTGTCCACCCCTCTCCCTCAACCTCTCTGCAATCGTGTGTGGCCCCTTTACTCCATATGTGAGTCAATTCGGCAAGCTATCATCAGCCTACATCACCAATAATCATGTCAGAAATGTCAACATCAAATCATCAAATCAAATGAAACATCATAATGAACATATCAACCCAAAAGCACACTCCCTGACTCAGTCCGGAGTCCAAGGGGGTTCTACCGATGCCTCTGCATCCTCAAGGTCAAAATCCCTGCACACTCAATAAAACTGAGTCAATAGCACCTGTCTACATCAAATAATAACACATCATTTCAACTGTCAAGCGCATCATAATCAGGTATAAATGGTCTAACATCATAAAAGTCCAGATCACTTGCAAGCAAGTGTCCTCAAAAATAAGTTTTCTCAATGTGCCAGAGCAGGATGTTACATCCTTAAGGTGATGAATGTACATCGAGATATCCTCGATCCTTTAACCTACAATTATATGAACCTGCAATCTCATAACTACAACCATATGCAAAGATCTTCCACACCTAATAATCCTTTACCTTCTAACTAGGTAAAATCATCGATCCTTTACAGTGATCGATGATCACCTCGATGAAAAACTTCGAAGATTCGGTTCTTCTCAAACCTACAACACACAATTCCTTGTATATACAGAGGCCTTTTAACACCTGTAAACATATCCTAATAATCCTATGACAGAGATATTCATTCAATGAAATAGAGACTTCCTCTTTAATAATCGAAACGGAGTATTTCTATTACTCGAATATACACATTGTGCACATAGATTAAATAAGGCTTTCAATGCCTCTTAGACCTGGATCTCATCCAATAGGTCTTCTATCTCATGGCATGATCTACCTTTACTTGGCCATCTCCACATGCCTTCAAAGCTTACATATTTTGTAGAAAATGTTATTGAACTGAAATTAGTTCAGATCCACAAACTTCTCTCACAATCCCTAAGGATCCTCTAAGATCCACAAATCACTCATCAAGTCCTACTTTTAGGATTCTACAAAACCTTACGAGATCTAATCACACTAAGACCTCCCAACATACTCACAATTCTCTCAAGATTTGTTCCAAAGAAGATATAGTTACAATAATACAACCCAACTCACACATTCTAGAATTCTCTAGGAACTTAGGAAATTACATAAAATTTACAATCAAACTCCTTTAGGGAACCAACTTCCTAGGAAAATGAAGAACCCCTAGGTCTCCACCAAATGTATAAGGTTTTGGAAGAAGGATTCTCCTACATCAGACTTCCCAAGAATAAAAACTATTCATGATCTCATGATCATGAATTCCTTCAACTGATTTATTCTTCTAGTGTCCTCCAGGGTCCCAAACTTTATGTTGAAGTTGTCCACTTGCTTCATTTTTGTCATGTTGTCTTGTTTTTGTTGACTGCAATTCTCTTGGCTTCCACATCTTATGTTGCAATGCCCCACTGGATTTTATTTTAAAATCTACCCTTGTCACTTGTTTCATGTTGTTTCCTTTCTTTACACTTGCTCGGCTAATGTATATATTCATTTCCTCGGCATGTATTCTCTAAGACATATTCACCATCAGCATCTTTATTAACTCAATATCAATGTTCAATCTGTCCTTTGGTTGGTACATCTCTTTGTTGAAAACTAGTTGTTGTTCCCCTGGATGAACTTTTTTGTTGTTGTTGTCCACTGGTTGTTGCTTATTGTCTCCAATTATGCCATTGTTGATTGACATCTCCATCTACTTGTTTGAATTGAGTCTTAAAACCTTTTTCGATCTTCTTGTATTGCATCCTTAATCAGCCACTCCTCCAAAAATATCAAATATTCCTCAAAATTCAACAAATATGAATGTGGAATTTGAGGTCTAATTTCACCTTCAGGAAATAGTCTTGAGACTACTTCCAACTCATGTTTATTTTCCTCTGTTAGGCATGCGAATTCCAAATTAAATTGAAATTTAAAATTCACTTTTACCTCCTTAGATGCAATAAGCGCCTCTCCTTCACTGCTAAGAACTTTCGAACATGTTTCCTCCCTGGTTGTACTCTCCCTTTCTGACTCAGGTTCTATCAACAATATTTCCAGTAGCTCTACCTCTTTATCCCACTTTGAAAGAATTGCATTGGAATGCTTCTCTTAAGCTTCCCTTTGGCTATCTTCATAATCCAATTCTTTTGTTTTCTATGGAACAATAAGTTCTTCTAACATTCTGTCAACAACCCCATTATAAAAATTTGTATGTATTCCTCCTTCTGCTGATGATTTCAACTATGTGAGACATTCTCCAGCTTACAAACCTGTGAGGTGTGGATCATTGCAGCTATATGAAGTCTTTCTCTCAGCTTACAAACCTGAGAGAAATCCCCTAAGAAGGGTACGTGGTTCCTACCTGAGACATAGATAGGAACGTAGAGATGACCTCCTCCATTCAGAGAGTTGAGAAGAACTCCAGATGATTATCCAGTGGGAAAGGTGATCTGATGAGTTGGATGTGCATGTGGTTGAGCACAAGCTGAACGTTTGAAATCCCAATGTGTTGGGTGCATCATCATGTGAACAGAAATGAAGATGATGTGCTAGTCTCCTCTGAGTAGAAGAGTTGACAAGAAAACTCCAGATGATTCTCATGTGTGAGGCAGTGGAAAAGAAGATCTATAGAGTGGGCGTTCTTGTAGATGAGCACAGATGAACGTGTGTAGAACTGGTTCTTTTGTGTAATGCAGTGAGACAGAGATATGACATCCCTATGGATGTGCCCTAGTGGATGAGCACTAGTGGGTGTATCAGATCCTTTGATATATGTTGTTCAAGAGTCATACCTGCCTGTAACTATAATTTTTATGTAAAGGGTACATGTCGGCCCCACCTTAATGTGATTAATAATAAATGTAAAAGATAATTAATATGGTTAATATTAATTATAATAATTATTATTATTATTATATTGTGACTTAGTGAGGTCAACCATGTTGAGCCAATAGACACTTTGGTTGATACGATAAGTATAATATAAATAAAGGAAGATTCCCCATTGTGGAATCACATCCTACTTGTGAGTTTGGAAATTTCAACAAGTACATATACTTGGGAAAAGGTGCGCACCTCTCTTGGGTGCTAGTCTTCTAGGGTTTGAGCACCCTCTTGTGTGTTAGGTCTCTCTTGGTGGTGAAGGTATTTCTCTTGAATAATATAGAAAAGGATTTGGTTGGGTTTTCTTACCTTGTTGAGAAGGGTTTCCCAAGATACTTCTTGTGTTCTTGTGCATGGTATTTCTTCTTGTGATCTTGGTTTTTGCAACATTATTGTCTATGGTTAAGTTAAATGATAAAATGGAATGAACTTCATGATTAACCTAGCTTATGAAAAATCAACATGGTATCAGATCATAGGTCTTGAAGAACCCATTACACAAGCATCTACCAGTCTCCTCTCTTTTCTGTAGAACAGTGAGACCCTCCTAGGGTTTCCAGAAAATTCGTACAACCTTCATTTATGAGGTGTTTCAGCCCTTAAACACTTAAATGTTGGGGCTAATTTTGGCATAGGAGAGTATGGCCTCCTCCAGCGCACCTCCAGAGACTCTCAGAGTGACATTCCAAGCATTTTCAAGTTTTAGTGCTAGGGTTTCGCCAATTTCTACAGAAATTTCAGAATTAGGGTTTCTACAAACTCATTGGAGCTCTTCAACTCACCATTTCTCTCCTATATTTCAAAGGCTTATTGTTGGCATTCATAAGTCCAATAAAACCTAAAAGTGCTAGCCTATCCTAGTCATTAGGTTTTCTAGCCTAGTTGACAAAGGGTTGTGAAGAATCTAAAATTATGATGAACAAAAACTATGATGGAAGATAAGCTTGATGAATCAAGCAACTTCAAAGTTATTGAAAGAAAAGACTTCAGAGGAAGACTTATTGTGGGTAATAAAAAAGGGTTTATCAGAGACAAGCTATCAATGAATGGAAGGAAAATGACGTCGGGACAAGGAAGCCAATCACCTACTCAAGCCCTTAGATTGAAGGGCCAGCTTCAAAATAACAAAGATGAAAAAAGGTGACACTATGACTATCTTCTTCATAAAGATCTCGGAGGATAGATATCAGCCAAGAGACATTGGAGAAATCATATCAACATCCTCAGGTATGCACTTGTATATATTATTTGTATCATTGTCATGAGTGAAATTGCAAGAGGAAGAAACCTTTGTTGAAGTCATGGATCCAGAGGGATCTCAGTGCATTCAGAGAAACAAAACACTCAAAGTAAATACTCTAGGTTTGATTTTTGTAATCGCCATTCCTCTAACCTATATTTCTAAACGTTTGATACATTACAAGTAGATGTTGTATTTGTGACAATATTCCTTAAATTGTTTTGATTCTAGAGATGTACTCGTTATTCTCCTTTAGGAGATATTCTTGTGTTGGTTATTTTTGTTTTCTTGTTCCTGATAGGTTAACAAGAAAAGAAGATGCTTATCCTTTAGAGGGAGTCACTTGACTCAGAAGGATCCAAAACCATTTGAGAAATAAGAAGAATAGAACCATCATTGAGACAACCAATGATCCAAAGCATGATCAGAATATTTCTAGGATTCCATGGGAAGAAGCATGCATGACACAATATATGTGCAGAACAAGAGTCTTCACCAAACTTTGAAAAACATAAATCCCGAAGAAGTCTTCACTGGAATAAATCCTAAGATACACCTCAGGTTATTTGGGTGCCCAATGTATTTTCATGTACCCAAAGAGAAGAAGTTCAAGCTAGATCCTTTAGGAAGAAAGGATACAGTGAATCTTCAAAGACATCCCTAGTCAGAGACAGATTGAGACAAGCATAGACGTTGTCCTTGAAGAAGAGATAGTTTTTCAAAGACCCAAAGAATCTCAGATGGAGATTGACAGTGAGACGATACCTTCTCCCCCTTCAACAATTCAGAGGGAGACAAACATTACTCCGGGTTATCCAGTTTCTCGAGTTGATATGTTCAAAGATGTTGCAGTAGAGCATAAAATGCCTACCTAGACTCACTCTGCAAGAGGCAGAGAAACATACAAGCCTCTCAAGGCACATTCCAAGAAAGAAAAAGATATTTTCGAGATATCCTTCAATCATGAGCCACTTCATTGATGCTAAGACTCCTTGTCTTAGAGAAACAATAAGAGAACTGCTATGGCAAGATTCCATAACAGAAGAATACCAGTATATCTTAAAGAATGATGCTTAAGATATTATTCAGGGACCAAAAAGGGAAGTTTTTGATAACTTCTAAGTGGATCTATATGATCAAGCTTGCATCTGATGAAAGTGTCGAGAAATACAAAATGAGAACTATAGCCATAGGTTTCTCACAAACAGAGGGAGTTGTCTATAATGAGACACTTGACCCAGTGAACCTGGTACACTTCCATCTGTACTATCATCCATGAGTTGGAAACTATATCAGATAGATAGATTCTTGATGAGTTTGGATTTCAACAAGAGTGTTGTTGATCCAAACCTATATCATTACAGTGTGGTGACGAGAGCTTGATTTTGATGACGTATTCAGAAAGCCTTGTTGTTGGATAGAAGTAAGCCTTGACTTATAAATTTGAGATGAAGAATCTGAGTATGATGCACAACTTCTTGGGACAAGAAGTATGACAGAGGACAAATGAGATTTTCCTGAGACAAGGAAAATATACAGTGAAAATATTAAAGAAGTTCAGTATGACAGAATGCAAAATCCACCGTGATGGATTTAAAGAAGAAGATTGATGATGATTTAGACGAGACTGATCCACATCTGATTGGATCACTGATGTATTTGGTTAACACCACACTTGATTCATTCCATGCAGTAAATGTGCTTATTCATTTCATGAGTCAACTGAGACAGACTCACTAGACAATAACAAAACATGTATTGATATATATATGAGGCACAATTGGATATGGCTTGAGATATGCCTCCAGTATGAACTTGATTTTGAAGGATATGCCGATTCAGATTGAGAAGAAAGTACAGTGAACCAAAAGAACACATATGGTTGATGTTCTACCTTGAAGTTTGCAATGGTTTATTGATGTAGAAGGAAACAAAACTCTATGGCCTTGAGTACCACAGAGGCAGAGTATATAAGCATCGAGTGTGTGAATCAATGTGGCTTCAAAAGATTCTGACAGTTTTTCTTGACCATGAGATGTATCCTATGATGATAACCAAGAGCCGTGTGTAAAGCTCCTTGAGAACCCAATGTTTCTTGATGGATCGAAAACATGATGAGATGAAATATCCTTATATCGGAGATATGATGCAGAGAAAAATCGTACACATGAAGTACCTTCCTACACATGAGTAGATTGCAGATATCTTCACCAAATAAACTTCGTGAAGAATGGATCCCTAGTTGAGAGGGAGTGTCAATAACTCGAGCCAATACAAAATTCAAAATACATCTATGTTAGAATTGGCATGATAAAGAATGCCTCCCTAGCTGAGAGGGAGTGTTGATGATTGCAACTATGTGAGACATTCTCCATCTTACAAACCTGTGAGGTGTGGATCATTGCAGCTATGTGAAGTCTTTCTCTCAACTTACAAACCTGAGAGAAATCCCCTAAGAAGGTTATGTGGTTCCTGCCTGAGACAGAGCTAGGAATGTAGAGATGACTTCCTCTATTCAAAGAGTTGAGAAGAACTCCAGATGATTATCCAGTGGGAAAGGCGATCTGATGAGTTGGACGTGCTTGTGGCCAAGCACAAGGTGAACGTGTGAAATCCCAAAGTGTTGGGTGCATCATCATGTGAACATAAATGAAGATGATGTGTTAGCCTCCTCTGAGCAGCATAGTTGACAAGAAAACTCCAGATGATTCTCCTGTGTGAGGCAATGGGAAAGAAGATCTGTAGAGTGGACGTGCCTATGGATGAGTACAGGTGAACGTGTGTAGATATGGTTCTTATGTGTAATGTAGTGAGCCAGAGATATGACATCTCTATGGATGTGCCCCTAGTGGATGAGCACTAGTGGGTGTATCAGATCCTTTGATATATGTTGTTCAAGATTCATACCTTTCTGTAACCGTAATTGTTATGTAAAGGGTACAGGTCGACCCCACCCTAATGTGATTAATAATAAATGTAAAAGATAATTAATATGGTTAATATTAATTATAATAATTATTATTATTATTATATTGTGACTTAGTGAGGTCGGCCCTATTGAGCCAATAGACACTTTGGTTGATAAGATAAGTCTAATATAAGTAAAGGAAGATTCCCCATTGTGGAATCACATCCTACTTGTGAGTTTGGAAATTTCAACAAGTACATCTACTTGGGAAAAGGTGCGCACCTCTCTTGGGCACTAGTCTTCTAGGGTTTGAGCACCCTCTTGTGTGCTATGTCTCTCTTGGTGTTTAAGGTATTTCTCTTGAAGAATATAGCAAAGTATTTGGCTGGTTTTTCTTCCCTTGTTGAGAAGGGTTTCCCAGGATACTTCTTGTGTTCTTGTGCATGGTGTTTCTTCTTGTGATCTTGGTTGCTGCAACATTATTGTCTATGGTTAAGTTAAATGATAAAATGGAATGAACTTTATGCTTAACCTAGCTTATGAAAAATCAACACCTTATTGGTTGTCTTCATGAGACACTCTTACCTCATACCCCATCAGAATGTAATTCTAATCTTGTATGCTTGAAATGTTTTTAGACATTTCTTTTTCTTCCTTCTTAATGTTGACAACTTCAAGTGATCATTACTTGCTAAACCTGCAAACACACACAAATTGTCAGTTTTAAAAACATCAAGCCCTTCAGCCTCATCTGATTCCTCTATCAGCATGTCCACATGCTAATATTAACTCTCAAAAGATCTCATGAGACGTCATGTAAGTCTCTCATATCCATTCTCCAAACAATATGTGAGACTCTCAATAGGTCTCCTCTCAACATCATCATCTCCAAGGATGTCTCTCTTCTCTAGTTCACAATAGTGAAATCATCCTTCTGTCAATAGCCTTAATTTAAACTCATCTCCTTTGTGTTTCTCCTTTTCCATCAAAGAATTTAACCTATGCTTCAATTCCTCTAATCCTTTCCTCATCTTCTCTTCAAATAATTGCACGACTGGCCACTTGAATTTCTTCTTCATACTCCATCCTTGTCTCTGGTTCTCTTGCACCTTGCTTTGTAGTTGTTGTTCCATGTAACTGAGTTGGATATTTATCTCGGCCATTTCTCTGTTAAGCTCTTCTTGACTCATCCTCTTCCTTATACCATCTACTTTGGCATATTTCCTTTTTTTTTGTGGCTTTCCTCTGAACCTATGCAATGACCTATAGTAGTCATTGTCTCCATTTCCTTTGTAAACTTCATCTTGTTCACATGTGGATTTCATTCAAGCCTCCTCTTTCAACAAGTATCCATACATGTTGTGTCATACCTCATCAAGATATCTCCTTTGAGCTTGATCTCTTGGTACCTATGGTTCTCTCTCTTAGAACCTATTGAACAAACTCTGCTCCTCTAGGCTCTTCAGTTTCCACTTCTCTTTGAGAACACTCACTTGTTCTCCTTAGTCCAATCTTTGTTGGATATATCAAGGTTCTTTTCCACTGCTTCCTTTCTTCAAGAGCTCACATCTTCTATGAATGCATTAAAGAACATGACTGGTTCTATGTCACCGCTCTCCTAGTTTTCATGGTTTCTACCAATCACCTTACTCTTATTTAACCTACAAATAATATCAAGCCTGAGTTAAATTTGAAAATAAAACACAATTTATCCAAGATATGTTCATGATCTTGCTCCCTTTTGATTCAGTCTCTGGAATCAACCCAATTTTCCTGTCAGACTTCATAAGTTTGAAACTCTCTGTGTAATGTCTTTGTCCACTTCAAATTTCTCTAAATATGCACTCCTCCTATATCATGTCATTGTGCTATCAGATTTCACTAAATCTGCACTCTACATATTTTCTTTGTACCTCTGTCACCCATCAACAAAAAATTAAGATTTATAGTTAACAAAAGAAATATATTACCTTATACCTCCTCCAATTCCAAAAGAGCATTCACATTCTGATACCAAAATTTGATGGCCTTAATGATCACTACCCAGAGTTATAAGAAAACCTTCTTTATGCTTAGGTTACTCTATATGTCTATAACTAGACTGCCCAATGATATGTCTGCAAACATAGTCTCGGTTGAAAGAGACTAAATTCCCATTGCCTCTAAATTGCATCCATATTTCTTTCCTCTGACATATTCGATAACAATATTGATCGGATCCTCCTCTCATTCCTTCATTACGTTGATCTACAGGTCAAGATATCTCTGGATTAATTCTCTCTCTGATGCACTTAATTGGCTTCCTAGTCAACATACAATATGAATAGTGAAAATCACTTAACCAGTGGCCTTCCCATTTTCATACGACCAGAACTCTATGACTTCGGGCTTATGCGTTTGGCATTTAGCTCCTCTAAAAATATTTCTCCATATGGACTAATCCTGTGACCGTGTACTAAATATTTTGAGGGGCTGAGTCCCGATCGAATATCTATGCTATGTGGGGGTCGAAATAACTATTGTGGCGGCGTGTGTCAAAGCGTCAAACGACTATGATCATTTTGAATCCAAACTTAGAGTTCATACATGAGCTACTCCATCATGCAAGGTAAAACTCGACCTTTGATTTTCCTCCTTACACACGATCAACGGATAGGTATACTACTGGTCATTGCACCCGATATAACGGTTGATACAGATCCGATAAATATCCAACGGATTTTGTAGATTTTCTCTAGTTCAACGGTCTTTGATTTCTTCCCCACTGACTTATACGATGAGATCGCCTTTATATCGATTGAATCCTCCTTTAGAATGAAGATCCATTACTCTGGACCCTATAAATGATTGTATGGATCATTGATTCTTAAGGTGATCATCGAGATCTCCTCAAGATCTCCTCAAGCCTTTAACCCGCAACTATATGAACTTGTAATCTCATAACTACAACCATATGCAAATATCTTCCACACCTAATAATCATTTCCCTGTTAACTGTGTAAAATCATTGATCCTTTATAGTGACCGATGATCACCTCGATGACAATCTTCGAAGAATCGGTTCTTTTCAGACCCGCAATACACAATTCCTCAGATATATAGAGTCCTTTTAACACCTGTAAATAGATCCTATGATAGAGATATTCATTCAATGAAACATAGAATTCCTCTTTAATACTTGAAACAAAGTATTTCTATTACTCAAACATACACACTTGTATTTCTATTACTCAAACATACACACTGTACACATAGATTGCATAAGGCTTTTGTTATAACAAGATTTGCCTCACCATTGCTATATTGTATAAAGGGCCTTTTTCCATTTCCCTATGCAGACTTATCAACCCCTTTTTGATAAATCCAGAGCCCAAAATATATATTTTTCCACATATACGCTTCCTAACTGCTTTGCAAGATGCGTATAAGCTTGATGCTCCACTACAGCTCACGTATCTCAGGATTTGTGCCAGAAAATACAAAATGAGGTTGGGTTTCCATGTCGCGATAGAATATCTCTAATATTTGACCTTCCATATACTGGAAATGTTCCAACTCGGCCCTTCAGTTGCAATATGGAGGCTATAAGAGCACAATTTCGAGCTATGGAAAAAGAGAGAGAAAGCATTCAACTTTGAGAGAAAAGCTACTTTGGAGAAATTACTTCATATTGAATCTGTATCCCTTTGTCCCTCAAGTCTGAACATAGTGTTTAGCCCCCAAGCTCTTCCCTTATTGTCAAGAGGATCTCATTATCTCTTTGCTATAAGCTTGCGTTTGGTGGAGGATTGAAGTGGTGAAAACCCAATTGGAAGGAACTTGGTTTCTTGGTTTTGAACCATGCCGACATGGAAGTCTGTAATGTTGATACTTCTATTGATCAATTATTAATAGAAATACTCCTTTCCCATCCTATCAATATCTTGCAAATATATGATTATTATCCATGGGCATGTTTGTAATGTTTATTAATGGATTGTGCTACTTGATGTGCTAACTCATTTTATATACTATCAGTATATACTTGCATTGCTTGTTCGTTGAGAACTTCTTGTAGGTGTAAAGTTTTGGGTCAAAGTGCTCAATGGTGGAACGACATCAAACGATTGGATTGAGGTAGGATTCTTCCTCGTATTGCACATTAGTTTATATAGCACATGTTGGAATTGAGTTGATTTCTGCAGTCATACATGTCTGTTGTGGTTTACCCTTGGCCATAGAGAGTTTTTCCTTTGTAATAGAATTGGCGACTCCACTGGGGAGAGTTCTTCCTTCTAAGGGTTGAAGTATTTTTCCTTCTTACATTGCTCTTTTTCCTTTGTATTTCTTGTCATATCACAGTTGGACAGATTATGTTCACTCTGGGTCAGAGTTTTCAGCCTTTTAACCTTTCCTAGCCTTGTTTTAAAATATATACGCCCTTTTTTCCCTGACAACCGCGTGTATACGCTCGCTGTCCCACTACAAAAGCATATATATTCCCTTTTCTCTTGAACAAGAGCATATACCACTTACCCCTTGCTTGTTTTCTTGGTTCAGTGACTGTTGGGTAGGTTTTGAGGATCACTGAGCCTTCTTAGGTCTCTGTGGTACCTGTTGAGATTGTCTGGGATGACAAGAAACCTTTTTGGAGGTGAATATTTGGGCGGCATCTTTCTCTTTGTTTTCCATTTTTTATTTTTCCTTGGTAGTTGGGTTGTCTTCTTAGTTTCTTGGTATTTTGCTCGAGTGATTGCTTTTATACACAGTAGAAGTTATATATCAAGTCGTTTATCAATCCATGCATTTTCTTTTTAATTTATTGAAAATACAAAAAAATAGGTATTTTGCATTGGTTGGTATTTTTGTCTTTGAACCTTTATCATTAGCTTAGCACATTTAGCGAAAGATTGCATTTTACTTCTGAGTTGTAGAGTTAAAATTGAAAATTGCACTGTTTTTGTTTAGCATATCATTCACTGAAAAAGTTAAAGTTAGGCTTTGCATTATATCTATTTTTATTTTCATGCAAAGTCATAACACCATGAGTTTCATTTCCATACCTCTTTGAGTAATCACGGCCAATAAAATTTATGCTTTAAACTAAAATTGATTAGTCACGATTTTATTTTTTAGGGTGCACAAACTAGCCTAGGATTTAGTGCCTTGGAATAGGATTTTGTGAGTAAACTTCTCCAAGGCAATTAAATCAACTTATGTGTCTGAGACAGGGAGTTCAGAAATCCATTGTATAATTGGTAATATCAGGAGGCTCTGCTCACACCGGAGTTAATCACGAGGTCGCACGAAGTTAGTTGAAGGGATAACCCCTCGATACTCACCTAGCGTTAGAGATATTTCTGTGGATTTATTCATATTTGGGGATCTTGCTAGTGCCTATACCTCTGTGAGAGGCAGTGCTTTCAAGGTTTCGGGCTTTGCTACCCTTCCCATAGGGTGATCCAGACTTATGACTGCTCACTTGTGCATCGGTTATACAATGTTTTATTAGTTGCTTGACTTAGGTTTCTCATAGGTTACTTGCAGGGGTTATTTTGCTTGTATCCTGAGTCAGATAGGGGTCAGACAACACACAACCTTTATGGAGGATTACCTCTCCAGGGGGGTCTGATCGACTGGTTGTTAAGCCTACGAGGGCCCTTATAACTGATTTTGTTACCTCCAAACTTTAGCAGGGAGTCTCAGGTCCCTCTTGGACGAGGCATACTTTCTTTAGCAAGGGAGGCCACTCAGCCACTTTAGCCCTTTTGCATGCATATTGGCCGTTTGACTTTTTGGTATGCTCTTTGATTGTTATTTGATCATAGGATTTTGTGCTGGGTCTTTGTTATCATGGATAGTGGAGTTCCTTTTTCTCCCTCGTNACCCCCCCCCCCCCCCCATGATGTTCATAGGGGCAAATCCATCTATTTTTTATAATGGTATGCAGAGCTATAATGCTCAGTCCGCACCTTGGGTCTCTAGCCATTTTTTTGTTGATATGTCTTCCCCCGTGCAGCCCTCTCCCTGGCCCACATATATGAATACTAGCATTGGACCCAGGGGCACCATGGCTCCAATGATTACTTCTTCATTTGATATGAGTCGTGTTCCCGTGGGAGGATGGAACCTTCCTCCCTACAAATCCAATACTAGCTATGCTCTTTCAGGAGACAATACTCAGATGGGTGCCTATCCCACTTATTACCCCCCGTCCATGTATCTTTCATCCGCCATGTCAGTTCCTTCAAACACTATTTCCATGACAGGTCCTCAAGTACCCCCAGGTCTTTCGTATGGGGAGAATCAATTTTATAATTCAAGCTACCCTCTTTATGGAACCCCTTCACAAGGGGGAAACATATACCCTCACTCGAATAATCCTCATCCAACCTCGGTCTCTCCACAGACCCCAGTGATGATGCCCTTCCAAACCTCATCGGACCATTTTGGCATGAACCAACACCTTTCTGGGCTAGGGCAAGAGGTACACCAAAATCCTGCCTAGCTTGCAATTTTTTAGAATCAATCTTTCCCCGGACTGTGGACTCAAATGCCACCATCAATCGCCAGCCCAGTCACTATCAATCATACTGGTGCTCCATCTCCAACCTCTGCCAGTGATGTTGGAGATGGGTCGACTTCTTCTACCAACTACATCGACAACTTTCCCCCATCCTCTACCAATTATGTCGGGGGCACCATTCTTTTTCCCCGAATCATAGCCATGTCATGTCTCTCGCTTCTATTCATAATACAGGAGACGACTCTCTGTCCCCTGTTAGTTACATCGAGAAGCCCAGACGCCTCAGACATAAGCCTAAATTCTTTTGTAGGACTTGCGAAGGAAGTCACCTTACTCGTTTGTGTCCAATTACTGTCGAGATACTAGAAGCATGGGGTTCACCCAAGAGCCCTCCAAATTCTGAGGCATTTGTGATTTCTCTTCACACCACTTCTCCCTTAATCGTCTTGGTGGTTCCACCAACACAATCTTCTCCCGACCTCACCCTCTTTGTTAAGGGTGAAGCGTCTCTTACCCCCGTTACTACACATCCTCTTCAACCTATTATAATTGAAGAAGTGGCCACACCAGTGCAATCTCTGGTCAACCCTACTCTCCTTGAAGAGAATGACACACCTTTCAACCATGGCCCAAGCATTTTGCATCCTCAACCAAGCAGAGCCTTGTCTATATCCTTCGCAATTTGACACCCTATACCCTGGAGGGAACATCACCCCGAGTGTCCATCTCTCGCATGCATTTCCTTGCATTGAGCATAGGTACGTTCCACTGATATAACTAGTTTTGCTTACTTGCGACACTCATTCCCTCCTATGTATCATAGCATTCACTTGTTATGAAAAAACAAAAAAAAGACGGGCGGGAAGGGAGTACTATATTGTAATTGGCAGCAGTCGTGTTGCCTTTGAACAGATCACAAAGTTATTGAGCCCTTTCATCATCATAGTTTTGGGTTCAGCATGGCCTTAGGAAGATAATCTCGTTACAAAAGTTTCTCTACCGACTGGTTAATCTTCCAGCCACTATAGAGAACGTTATGGATGCCTCCTGCATCTAATTGTCAAATCATTAATTCTATGCTCCCAAAGTCCACTGTATGTATCATGCTCTTGTTCAAAGGAAGTCTATCAACCTGTGTCGGCCACTCCTCAGAAATATTGACTTCGCATGTCAGTCATACCCTCAGTTTGTCTCAGAATCACATGATACTTTGGTCTTATGATGCACCCTGGCCCTACTTTCATCATTGGTAGGTCACCTTGAACCCAACAATCGACATTTTATCATGGGTTGTTGACTGGGTGGTTTCCCTTGTGTTCGATAGCAAGACATCTATTCACACTTTGGGATTCGTGCAATGTCTTGGATGCCATTAGCTTTATTGGTGGTTTCCTCGTCTTTGTCAACAGTTTTCATCACTGGCTGTTATTCAGAGGGTCTTTTTCGTGTACCACTTGCATTTGGCACATGCGAAAGATGCACAGGTTGTCGGTTCGTGAACATGTTCTTCGTCCGATCTCCACCAAATCATGAAACTCCTGCTTTGCTCCTCGTGTTGACTGATGAGAGATGTCTTAATGCTCTCCTTTCAACGGGTCTCTTTCCATCGACTTCAGCCCATGTATTCTGGATACAAGACTTAGAGTTTTATGAGTACCTTGAGGTTTGCAGTCATTAGTGGCAGTCTCTCTCGCCATTGACAGATGAGAATACATCAATGTCTCCTGATCAATGGATCTCTCAAATGTTCGACACCATCTCCTTTATTCAAATTTGTAGAGATGTACTCGGTGCCTTGATACCTACTTTCATCATTGGTAGGATGTCTCGCGTTTGTTAATGGTATACCTCAATGACCGGCAATCAAACGATGTCTCGTCGTGTTCGACCTCAACTCATTTATTCACATGATGTAGACTTGCACCATTGGAGGATTATATTGAAGACTTGAAGACATCAGTTTGTAGACACAGCTTTCCTGAGTTGTTGCTTTCATTTCATCGGACCAATAGCTATTTGACTTCAACAATCATGGGAGATTAGATTGTACTCCATGGTATACATATATCTTCAGATTGATTTTGAGACTGGTTTCATTGGGCCTTGTTTGTGACTATGACAACTATTGGCATGTAACCGCATTTATATTTGCCTACTCATGGCCATGAACACTTGTTGGTATATTTTCCACATGGATCTGCATTGTATTTTTTGCAACCATGTATGCAAAGTCAGTACATAATGTAATGAGCAATTGATTTCGTCCAGCTAGTTCTCTACCACTCCACTTCTGGGTTATTTATAATGTATTTCGGCCATCGCAGATACTCCTCTAATCTCACACATTAGGGGGCATATGTTATAGCAAGATTTGCCTCACCATTGCTATCTTTCACATAGGGCCTTTTTCAATTTCCCTATGCAGACTTATCAATCCCTTTTTGATAAATCCAAAGCCCAAAATATATATATTTCTACATATACACTCCCTAACTGCTTTGCAAGATCCGTATATGCTTGATGCTCCACTACAGCTCGCATATATCGTGATTTGTGCCAGAAAATACAAAATGAGGTCGAGTTTCCATGTTAGGACAGAAGATCTCTGATCTTAGGCCTTCCATATACTGGAAACATTTCGACTCTGCCCTTCAGTTGCATTCTGGAGGCTATAAGAGCACAATTTCAAACTATGGAAAAAGAGAGAGAAAGCATTCAACTTTAACAGCAAAGGTACTCTAGAGAAATTACTTCATATTGAGTTTGCATCCCTTTGTCCCTCAAGTCTGAACACAGTGTTTAGCCCCCAAGCTCTTCCCTTATTGTCAAGAGGATCTCATTATCTCTTTGTTATGAGCTTGCCTTTGGTGGAGGATTGAAGTGGTGGAAACCCAGTTGGAAGGAACTTGGTTTCTTGGTTTCGAACCATGTCGACACGGAAGTCCGTAATGTTGATACTTCTGTTGATCAATTATTAATAGAAATACTCATTTCTCGTCGTATCGATATCTTGCAAATATATAATTATTATCCATGGGCATGTTTGTAATGTTTATTAATGGATTGTGCTATCTGATGTGCTAACTCATTTTATATATTGTCACTATATACTATGAAAGTATACTTGCATCGCTTGTTTGTTGAGAACTTCTTGCAGGTGTAAAGTTTTGGGTCAAAGTGCTCAATGGTGGAACAACATCAAACGATTGGATCAAGGTAGGCTTCTTCCTCATATTGCACATTAGTTTATATAGCACATGTTGGAATTGAGTTGATTTATGCAGTCATACCTGTCTGTTGTGGTTTACCCTTGGCCATCGAAAGTTTTTCCTTTGTAACAGCTTTCAATGCCTCTTAGACCTATATCTCATCCAATAGGTCTTCTATCTCTCTTGGCCTAATCTACCTTTACTTGGCCATCTCGGAATGCCTTCAAGACTTACATATTTTGTACAAAGGGATATTGATCTGAAATTAGTTCAGATCCACAAACTTCTCTCACAATCCCTAAGGATCCTCTAAGATCCACAAATCACTCATCAAGTCCTAGTTTTAGGATGCTACAAATCCTTACGAAATCTACTCACACTAAGACCTCCCAACATACTCACAATTCTCTCGAGATTTGTTCCAAAGCAGATCTGGTTACAATAATACAACCCAACTCACACATTCTAAAATTCTCTAGCAACTTAGGAAATTACATTAAATTTACAATCAAACTCCTTTAGAGAACCCTAAGAGAATGAAGAACCCCTAGGTCTCTACCAAATGTACAAGGTTTTGGAAGCAGGCATAAGTCTCTACCAAATGTACAAGGTTTTGGAAGCCTCCTGCTTCAAGAGCGCTATGGTCTCATTTGTCAAGCGATCACGGGCCTTGTACACCACACCATATGTACTTTCTCCTTTCTTTTCAACTGTCTCATATTGAAAATTTAAATTTCAAGAAAATATAAAATAGAATTTTAAAAAGGAACAAGAAAAGAATTTCAAAACTTATGCTTTAAATCAGTAAGCATGTATTTGAATGAAATATTTAAATATATATTCATTAAATGGTGTCTTGGATAAAATATTTAAAATATGTATACATTAAATAATGTAAAATAAAGAATGCTCAGCATGCAATAGTTTCTGCAATAAATTTATTTAGAATTTTAATTTCATCTAAAATAAACATATAATAATGAACAATTTATAACAAAGAACAATTTAGAAACCCAACTTTGTTTTATTGATATAATGAAGAAAATCATTTGCCAATTTAGAAACCCAGTTTTGTTTTATTGTAATAATGAGTGAAATCATTTGCTATTGAAATTAATTGTTTTTACTGTTGATTCAAGTTACCGTTCTGTTCGACTTTTTCATCTGAATATTTAGAGAGAAATCAACAGTAAAAACAACTTCCAGCGTTAGATTTTTCTTTTCTTCAATAAGATTCTTCGTCATATATTTGATTCTATTAAATAATATTCCAACAGAACTATAAATGACCTCTACAGTGATGAATGAGGCAGTAACGGTACGCTGGGAAAAAGCAATCGAATGATGAATGAGGAAGTAATGGTACGCCTAGCTTGGGTAAAAGTAATCTAATGACGAAAATACTAAACAACTGAAATTACATGAAGAACTTTCTTCAGATGTAACAGGCTTGTGTAACGAAGAATCCTCACGCCGAGCTCGGGGAAAAAGCAATCTAATGACGGAAATACTAAACAACTGAAATTACATCAAGAACTTTCCTGAGATGTAACAAGTTGCATGTAAGGCGGAATCCACACTTTCAAATATTTAAAGAGACACGATTATCATTGATTGATGGAATTTGGATGGAATTTCCCTAGGGTGTAGGGCAGTCGATGATAGAGTGTACTATTAAGGCACTCTGTTATGTGAAGTCACTAGTTTGAAACCTTGGCTTACCTTGTGTGTGATGTATGGGGCATAATCGACACACTTGGAGGTTATAGTGGTAGCACTTGGATAACATGACCACATGTCACGCGAGTATGTGCTCAACTAGTGGTTGATTCCACCAATCACGACAAAAAAAACATTAATTGATGGAATTGGGGTGGTGGGTGGTGGGGAGCTTCCTTGATCCTGGAGGACATACTATAGTTTCCTATGTTTGGGGACTGGGGAATGTATGCATAAATTGATCCCCAAGGAAATACTATAGCTTCCTATGCTTGGGTACTAGGGAATGTATCAAACAATGTTTCATAAGCTTAAGTTTTACTGAAAGGTGTGTGCATTGTGAAAGATCGAAATATAACCAAAATCGTGGTTCTTGGGGACTCTATTATGGTTGTTTGAGTGATCATTAATAAATCTCAGTCTAACAATAATGTCTTCAATAGTATTATCTCTCGCACCCTTTCTCTCATTGAAGACTTCAACAACTTTAGAATTTTACATGTTAAAAGAGAGTTAAATGTTCTAGTGGACCATTGGGCTAAGTTTGGGTCAAATTTGGATGTTAGTGTAATACAAATAAATGGGACCAGAGGAGCTCTACCCATCCCATAGTCTGAGACCTTCCTCTTTAATTGTGAAGACATGTGGCAATTGGAGTGGATTGTCACTTGTTTGGTACGTTCTCTCACACATTTGAGGATTAATGGTAGTGGGATGATAATTCTATTTGCTTCGTTCCAGTTCGACATTTTATGCGAGTTTTCTCTAGTTATGTCTTACTCTTCCTTGGTGCTCAGGAGGTTTTTTCAAATCTTTGTTCCTGTTGGGTCACTTTTTCTCAGGGATTTGTTTTAATTTCTGGGCGGCAATGGTGTTCATTCAATGTCAGCTTTGCCAAGGTTTCAGACCAGGCCTATCCTAGTTTTCAAGTTCTTCTCTTCCAGGTATGGTAATGTTATCCATGTGGATCCCTTCATCCCTATTGAATTTCATCCCTTTTTTAATCAAAACTAGAATAGGAGTGTAATATGCTTAACCTGAAACAGATAATACAACAAGAAAATATACCGCAAGAATAACAAGAACATTCAATAGAGAGTGGAGATATAATATTGATAGCACCAATAAAGCTTTATTCACTTGCCTCTTTGAGGGGGAAACCTCCAAAATGAGTAGAGATATCTTACAATAATACTCAAGACAAACTTTCTCATACCTCCTACTCTTATTTGTATTAATTCTATATTCTAAAGAACATTCTAGAGAAAGATCTTTCTAGAAGCGGAAGCTTCTATTAAGTCTTCTTATATTGACTTGTTCACCTTCATTTAATAGGCCTTATTAACTAATGTCGATCTTTATTACATGGAAAATATATCATGCTAAATAATGGCCAACTAAGAGGGGTTAGTGTCGGATCCTAACATGCCCTCCCTTTCAAAAGCAACCTTGTCCTCAAGGTTGAAGATGCATAAATTGTTGCAGTATGGCAGCTAGTTCCCAAGTCGCATCTTCTAGAGATGTATCCTTCCACTTGATTAACACTTCTTTGATAGTTCATCCATGCAAGTGATCCTCATGCAAGTTGAGGACGAATACTAGTTGCATCCAAATGGAGCATTCTTCATCTGATTCAGGCAGGATGGTTTGAACCATGCAATTCTGACCCACCACATTCTTCAAACAGGAAACAGGGAACACCTGATGTATTTTGAAGGCAGTTGGAAGTGCCAGTTTGTAGGCAACGGGACAAATATGTTTGATAATCTTATAGGGGCCATAAAATTGAGGTGCCAACTTGTGGTGGCCATGGGATTTTAGAAAAATTTTCTTGTAAGGTTGGAGTATGAGAACACCTAATCACCTTCTTGGAAAACCCATTTGGAACGTTGATGGTCAACCTATTGCTTCATATGATTTTGGGCCATGTGGAGGTTATCCTTCATAACTATGAGTGTAGTTTATCTTCCTTGCAGTAACTTATCAATAGCATGGACCTTTGATGTACCTGGAAGATAGGAAGTGACTGTAGGTGGTTGTTGGCCATACATTATTTCATATGGTGTCATTTTGGTTGATGTATGATAGGAAGTGGTGTACCACCATTCTTCCAAGGGTAACCATTGCACCCACTGATGTTGTTTGTCTGAAGCAAAACAACAAGTAGGTTTCCAAACATTTATTGACAAATTTTATTTGGCCATCTGTCTAGGGCTGGTATGTTGTTCTCATGTTCAGTTGTGTGCCCTGTAATTTAAAAAATTATTTCCAAAATGTGTTAGTGAAGGTTGGGTCACGATCAGACACAATGGAGGTTGGCATGCCATGCAATTTGAAAATATGATCAATTAAAACTCGCGCTACCATAGCTGGCGTAAAAGGGTGTGGTAAGGCACAAAAGTGTGCATACTTGGAGAGGCAATATACCACGACCATGATGACGAACTTGTTACCCGCTTTTGGAAGTCCCACTATAAAGTCCATGGAGATGCCAGTACAAATATAAGTTGGAATGGGTAACGACTATATAGCTCCTGGTGTCTTGACAGTTTCACCTTTATTGCGTTGGAAAATATCACATCCGGTGACAAAGGTAAGGATGTCCTTCTTCATTCATTCCCAGAAAAAGGAACGACGAGCACGAGCATATGTCTTTTGGAATCCTGAGTGACCAACGAGAGAAGATGAGTGAAACTCATTTAAGATCTTAGTCCTGAGTGATGAAGTCAGAGATAGAACCAAGAGATCCTTATACCGGAGAATATTGTTTTCCAAGTGTATCTGGGGGTAGGGTTAGGGTCCTCCTGAAGTCGATGAATTACCTGTGATATAGTTGGGTGGGTTAGCCACTCTTTTCGAGCTTCCTCAATCCAATTAGGAACTGGTAATGATAAAGCAAAGAGGGAAGCTTCGTCCTCATTTTTTCTTGACAACGCATCTACCACTACATTGTCTTTTCCTTTTTTATATATGATATTATAATCATAGCCCATCATTTTTGTCAGCCACTTGTTTTGTTCTAGGGAGGATAACCTCTACTCTAAGAAATACTTCTGACCATGGCGATTTGTTTTGATCTGAAAACAACATCCCAAATGATATAGTCTCCAAGTGTGCACAACATGGAGAATGGTCATCATTTCCTTTTCATATGTAGATTTTCCCAAATTGTGGCCACTCAAAGCTTGGCCAGCAAAATCAAAAGGTCTACCTTCATGTGTTAGAAAAACGCCAATACTAGTGTTGGAAGCATCAAATTCCACAACAAATTTTTTGTTGAAATTAGGGTCTGCTAAGACTGGGGTAGTGCACATGGTCTGTTTTAAATCTGTGAAGACCTACTCTGCTGCAAGTGTCCAATGAAATGCATTATTCTTAATAAGGTCCATCAATGGTCGGGCAATTTTTCCATAATGGTGGACAAAACTATGGTAATAGCCTGTGAGGCCTAGGAAACCCCAAAGGCATTTCAAGGTCATGGGTCTCACCCAATCCTGCATGGCTTGAATCTTTTTGGGGTCCACTCTTACCTCTGTTGTGTGTCACAAAGTCTTGGAACTATTGGGAGAGGGATTTTAGGCTCTTAGTGAGTTGGCCCATGTCCTCGAACATTTTGGTTACCTTAGTGTCCAAGTCTTCCAGGTTTTGAGCGCAGGTGGTAGGGGCCATTGTGGAGGATTAGGTAGAATGATACTTTAGCGATCAACACAATATAGTGAGTTTTTTGGAATAGGTGGAAAATAAGGGTGTCAGGAAGGGGGGTTGGGTCCATGGAAAAAAACAGGCTTAAAAGTGATAAGTACCACGACAATCAGGACAAAGAGAGGAATCCAATGGGAGAGGTCCCAAAAGAGGGTGTTGGGAAGGGGGTGTTGGGTCCATAGAAAAAATAGGCTTCAAAATTATAGGTGCCAATGCAATCAGGAAAAATAGAGGAATCCAATGGTAAAGATACCAAATAAGGGTGTCGCAACCCGAAAGCAGGAGGCATGGTTGCACAACAATAGATCGTGGTTGTTCCTATTCTATTTTTTCCCCAAGGAGAAGGGTTTTTAGGGTTCCTACAAACAATGGTTTTCCATATGCTATAGCTCTATCATATACATGTGGGGTCGAACAGTAGTACTCATCCCAATATCCCAGGGCACCAACTAAGGAGGTTTGACCGTACCCTTAGTCATACTACCCGATTACCTAGGTACTAGAGAGTATCTTCCTAATTGATTTTCTGGGTGGCACTATAGTGGTCAGGCAGTCGATCGGTTGATCTAGGGATGGTTTGAGGATATCCTTGGGGTCTTCCGATAGACCATAGGTACAGGAAAGATAAAATCTTTGTACATGCATATTCTGATGCACTACCACTCGAAGGGGTACCAACAGGGGTTACAAGGGTGTCTAACAATGTGAGGTTAAAAACCTATGGTATTTCTTGCGTGTATGCTTCCCCGATCACGGCTTTATGCACTGAATGACAGATGTTTGTAGTTTAAAGATGTTGAAACACATCTCTAGCCTACAAATTTCTAAAAAAAAATGGATGCATGAAACAAAATGGGTGTGTGTTGGCCTAGGAAAGAGCTCCGATACCACTTGTAATATGATTAACCTAAAATAGATAACACAACAAGAAATTATACCACAAGATTAACAGGAACATTTAATAGAGAGGAGAGATATAATATTGATAGCACCAAGAAAGATTTGTTCACTTGCCTCTTCAAGGGGGAAACCTCCAAAATGAGCAGAGTTCTCTTACAATCATACTCAAGACAAACTTTGTCATACCTCCTACTCTTATTTATACCAATTCTATATTCTAAAGAACATTCTAGATGAAGATCTTTCTAGAAGTGGAAGCTTCTATTAGGTCTTCTTACGTTGACTTATTCACCTTTATTTAATAGACCTTATTAACTAATGTTGGCCTTTATTACATGGAAAATATATCATGCTAACTAATGACCAACTAAGAAAGGTTAGGGTTGGATCCTAACAAGGAGACCCTTCGCAAATGCCTGGGTGGTGGGGTTTTTCTGGTTGTTGGTTGTCGTGGTTAAAGATGGATCCAAATTGGAGTGATATTAAAATAATCATTTGGCGACGTGAGGAAATTTCCCAATAAATTATATCTACACTATATAAAATCTCAGTTACATTGGGGGAAATGGATCAAGATTGGGTTTCCATGAGGACTCTTCTAGATATTCAAATAAGGTGAATTGATGAGTTGGAGTTTGAAATCTAGCACTGAAAGTCTTTGTCACTTCCCTAGCATACAGTCTTTGCTTCAATCAATCAAGGTGCAGATGTCTGGCCTCATGAGTGTAACATGGTCAATTGCATCCAGGATCGTGTCACAACTCCTATGGACATAGAATATGGGACTCTTTAGCAGGCCAAGGTACCATAAATGCAGAACTATGAATCTTCCTATCAATGAATGTTTTTCAAAATTCTCTTTCTCTTAGGCCAGTTCCTAAAAAAGGTTATGAGTCAGTATGAGTGGGAAATTGATCTGGAAAGAGTCCCAAATTTTTCCCTTTTATCTCTAAAACTATGTACAGGCCTTCTGTCATTTTTTGTTGCTTTGTATCACTGTTTTTTTCCTTGGCACAACCCTTCATTATAATATATAAAGTTCAATTTTGTTTAAAAAAAAAACATTAATTGATGGAAATATTATATCATAAAAATAATAGTAAAGCTCTCCAGAAGCATGTCTTCGTCAAGGAAAGAAACGTACTAGGTGTTTCAAATATTCAGCCACTTGGATAGGGAAAACAGCCAGATGTTATACTTCTAGAACTGGCACGAAGAATTATTAATTCAACAATTGTAGAGTACTCGTAGCAGACGGGAAATGTTCCAATAGGTCACAAAGTTCGGTCAATAAAATGTGCGTAAGAGGTTAGGTTTTGTGCCGGCTACAGAAGTGCTTGTACGGCGGTATAATAAGAGAAAATCTAACAAATCTGCGTCGTCTCAATCTACCAAATCTGCGGCTGCCATAATTGCAGTTTTCATTAACAGTGTGAGTTATTTTAATGTTTAAAGAAAAGAAAGAGTATGCAACAAGTTATCATATATATAAATATAATTTTTAAATATGATGTCAAAGTAGGATAGTGTATTTTTTAACATCATTTAAAACTCTCTTTAATCGAATAATTTTACAGATATGTTGTGATACAACAACACCCTTATTTTAACCACCCTTGGTGTAAAAATAAGGCCCTCCTTACTAAACTTTTGGATTTATATGCCTACCCTTAGATATTAATGGATATTACTAGTTTGAATGGGGATTACTTGAAAGAATTATTTTCCCTATGAGCTTAATTAATAGCATGGTTCCTTTGTCATATATATTTTGAGGTGTTTCTCTTACATAGTTTTTTCGTGACTAATATGGATTGTGAACAGTCAATGATTTTTTTTAATTTCCATGGCATGCTATCATAATACAAGTTTAATGGAGGTTCTTATTCGTATGCAGGTACATATAGCAAGGAGAATATATATTCCTACTCAGTTAAGTTGTTTTTTTAATGGATCTATTCCCTGAAAAAGGGTGATAGCATGTAGCATCATAATCACTAGTATCTAAATTCAACAGTGCCAAATACATCAAATCAAGGGCTATGTTTCAATATGGATTGTGAGGACGATTTTACAAAACCGTTCTGGGACTAACCTACATTACATCCCATTAGTCGAATAAGGAGATGCATGGACGATGGATCAAAAAAGGAAAAGATAAGAAACAAAAACAAAATTGCTAGCACTATAGATGAGGACAAAAGGTTCTAAAAAAGGGCAATGAGCAACATCAACAAATTGTCAATCTTGATATTGGATGATCCCATTCTGAAAGGGAATCTTTTATAAAGTTGTTCAAACAATACAAGAACATATTTACATGGAATTATGATGATCTAAAGACATATGATACAAGGATTATCCATCTTATTATTCCTGTGAACAAAGAAACAAAACCATTTCAAACGAAGCTTCACAAAATACATCTAAATCTCAAACCATTGGTGAAGAAAGAATTAAATAAATTGCTTGTTGAAAAGATCATATTTCCAGTCTAACATTGATAATGGGTAGCAAGTTTGGTTCTAGTACAAAAGAATAATGGGGAAATACAATTGTGCGTTGATTTCTAGGATTTGAATAAAGTCTTTGAAAAATATAATTACACAGTTCCTCCCGTGGAACATATATTATAATGTGTATATGTATTGGAGATGCTATCATTACTCGATGGCTTCTCAGTTTATAATCAGGTTCTTGTTTCACATAACGATCAACTAAATATGACATTCTAAACCAAATGGGGTACCTACGCTTATAGAAAGATGCCTTTCGGCCTCATTAATGTGAGGGTGACATTTCAAAGAGCTATGTATATAGCCTTATGAGGGTTGATCAATAATTCGGTGGTTCTATATTTGGATGATGTTACTATATACTCAAAGAGAAAAGGAGAACACTTCAAGCATCTGAAGCAAATCTTTGGCAGATGCAAAAAGTGTGGAATCTCATTGAATCTTAAGAAGAGTGTTTTCAAAGTTACCGAAAGAGGGATTTTGGGGTTCATTGTCCCCAAAGACGACATCATGATAGATCCTAAAAGAAGTGAAACCATCACACATATCTTGTTTCCCCATAATAGGAATTCCATTGATATGACCCCAAGGGGGGCATATATGGGGTTAAATGTATATTATATGACCCCATGGGGGGGGAATATATGCGGCTAAATGTACATGTGATGTGTAAATGTATAGGTAATATGGTCGGTATAATAGTAAAAGGGCCTCATGTATAGGCGTTAGTAGGTATATATAAAGATCATGTAGTCATTATGGAGGGATGTGAAGTGGGATGTATGAATGTATTTGGATAATTAGAGGAGATTATCAAATTCTTTAAGGATTCATTGCATAACTTATCTCTCTTATATTTATTGGATTTGTGTTCCACACTCACATTGGGTACATGGTGTGTACTTCTTATTTATTTTGATATCTTAAGCATTTGGTACATAACATTTGGTATCAAGGGCATCGATTCTAGGGTTTTGCTTCTTCAAGTAAGTCAACTTGGAATTTTCAATATAATGTTTTTTTTGTGAAGTTTCAGACTATGAAATTTTCATAATTTTGAGAAGACATAGCAAAGTTTTCTTGTTCAAAATTTTAGGTTCTAGTTCATTTTAATTTCGGAGATACATCTTGTGGAAGTTAGGGATTTTTAATAGCTCTGAAATTAGTCTCAAATGAGTCATTTTGGAAATTTCACTATAAATTTGGTTTGGTGATGTTTCATACTATGAATGTTTTAGGAGCCTGAGGAGACATAGTGAGGTATTGGTGATAAAACTTTCAGAGTTTGGATCTCTTTAATTTATAAGATATAGTCTATGAAAGGTAGGGTTATTTGACTAGTCCTATAACTAGTCTCAAACATGTGTTTTGAGTAAAATAGTCATATCTTGTTCGCTAAGGATCCAAATTTAATGCAACTGGTTCATTGAAAATAAGACATTCCATAGTATTTTAGGTACAAATTTCAGAGTCACATCTAAAATAGTGAACATGTGGCATTCTATACACTTCCACTCTCTAGAAAAGGCCAAAAATCAGCAAGTTTTGGGAATGCTACCATAATGTTTACTTGGCAGATAAAATTTGTGTCATACCTATGGAATTGTAGAGAATACATATCATAGTAATGCAAGTAGAAATTTTAGGCTTGGGAGTGATGTAATTTTAGAGATACATCATAAGGAAGGTCGACAAGAAGGACAAACTCCAAATCAGGGTTTCAAAGGTATGTTCACTTAAAACTATCATAACTTGATTGGGATGTCTGATTGAGTTTATTCAAAATCCATTAGAAAGAGGAAACACAAGATAATATGTTATAAAAATAATAATAACCATTTTGGATATTATTTTCAATATAATTATGTTGTAAGTTGAGGATTGTGATTAGACCTCACTTAAGGATCAATTGCAATACCTAGATTTACAGGAGATGAAGATAAATATGAAATCAATCCCATGGAATGGTTGAGGAGGATAAAAGAATATTTTAAGACTTATTTTGGGGCAAGACTTAAGTTTTATGGTGAATATTGCAAGTGGTGGGATAGCCTTGATGAAGGTACTAGACTCTCCCCCACATGGAAGTTTTTTGAAAAACTCTTCTCAAATAAATGGATCAAGGATAAAAAAAAATGGAGGAGATGCATAAAATTCAAGTGGAATTAAAGGAATCAAAAGAAAAAGTCTCCAAATTGAAAAATGAGAATGAAAAACTAAGAAAATATACTATTAATGAAGATGATGGGTTTGTCTGTGAAATTGTAGTGGAACCTACACAGAGAATCTAGCTAGCAACAATGAACACGAAACTTGCAAGGTTGAGAGAAGAGGACAAGAATTGGAGAGAGAATAAAGAATTGTATTAACCAAATGAGAGAATGGAAAAATACACATGATAAGCTCTACATGGCTGAACTAATGTGGCATAGTAGTGATTTAGAGAGATGTGAACACACATTGACATAAATAGGAGTGAACTACCACCTAGTCCTAGTTAATCGGTCATGCAGTCATCAATTAACTGGCGCACACAAGTGGAGTGGAGAGAATCTCATGCATGCACATGTTGTGTGCCCCCCTAAACTTATTAATTTCAAGTGCACCCTCCTGGTGATGATACCAAGGTGAGTGTGCCCTCCTAGTGATGATCTGATCTGGTGCAGGAGAAAGGTAGATTTTTCCTTTCATGCAATCTCTCTACAGTAAGATTTCACCTTACTTTTAAAAGAATGGTTTCAGGTACCAATTCCATTTTATGGTATCTTCATACACTATCATTCTTCAGCTAGCATATCCATTATGTCCTCATGTCTCCATTACTAACAATAAAACCCATATCTCATAACAACTAAAAACTCAAGCTTAAAGCATGATAAGATTCAATAAAAAACTATTTACACAAATCCTTTTCTCATAAAACAATATACCTTCTCCACTCATTCTCTCTCATAAACATATGTTTTTCATTCTTATCATCACCATTCCACTTCACATATATATATCCATCCATGACATTCAACAGTCCAGGTCATATACCAACATGAAATATGGAAATAGCTTCACACAGGCTTCATACGATTCATTTAAACATAACCAAATTACCTTGTTAGTCGAGCGCCTCCTTCATATACAATTCCTAGGTTTCTTATTATTGGGCACCACAATAAAATTGGTATAAGTCATCAATAATATATCAATGCCTTTGTAACTGGATCGACCTTCACTATTCAAAATTTGAACCACTATTTGTCTCCCTTTAGATTTATTGATAAATAAGGGTTTTTAATCCTCATTAACATGGTCTTGCAATCCCTAAACTCTTCAGGGATTGAATGCGTTCACACAATCTGAAGAGTAACTCTATTTGTGGAATGTGGATCATGATTTGACTCTGAATCTAATATTTAATCAATATTCAAACCCTACTTTATAGGAATTGATTCCTATTCAAAATAATTTAACTAAATTAAGCTAAACTAGACTAAAACATTCAACAAATAGATTTCAATCCTCCGGATGATCTCAAGATAATTTTTGGTAGAAAAAACCATTTATTTTTGCACGATTCACTACCAAACTTAAACAAACTTGACTTTCTAGAAGTCAACAAGACAAACAAAGAAGTTTAAATGATGCCCCTACATCATACTTCCAAGCTTGAAATTGTTCATGGACTCATGTCCACGAGGTCTCCTTCTATTATTTTCTTTAATAATGCAGCAGATGCCCAAGATTTCTTCCTGGGTGGTTTCCCCACTTAAGTATCCCTTCATTCCATCCATTCTGGCATGCCTTCATTGATGGCATCCGGTCTTTCCATATCACAAATTGACATGGTGTATTTGCAATTTTCCCTTCTGGACCTTCTTTCCTCATTATGTGACTTGATGTTGCAGGATCTCTCAAGGATTGTGCTCCTTCAATAGGAACTTGCAATTCATTCTTACAAAATTCTATCTCCACCATTTGTCTTGTTAATATTATTTATAACTAAGAATTCTTTGTGTGAATTCTCTCATCATGTGTCTCTTGGCTTGCACCCTGTCCATAAAACTATGTCATTTATCCATTTTCAACAGTCTCTTCACACTTTCCTTCTTCACTGTCCTCCAAGACAATGTTTTGTTGCTCAGTCATCTAAATTTACTCCTTCATAACCATCTATGCCATATACATGCTTGGCTAGTCTTTAGCTTTCATTATGAACATTTCATTAATTACTAGTTCCTCATTTTCATTAAAGAAATCTTGCCTTGCTAGAAACAATTGTTTTATTGGTTCACATACCTTATCTTTCGTTCCCTTTTTCATAAACTATTTATCATTCAACATTAATACCTCGTTGTTTTTGTTTTCATCCTTCATTTGTAAGAGTGTATGCATTTTTCCATCCTTTTCAAAAGCATATGTGTTTAGTTTTCCATTATTCATTGCATTCTTATCAAATTGCCAAGGTCTTCCTAACAGAATATGGCAAATGTCCATGGGCAAGACATCACACAAAACCTAATCTTTATAACCCCTAATTTGAATTTCTACTTTGCATTGTTCATTAACCAAAACATGATGGCCTTTTTTTCAACTAGGATACATTATAAGGTGTAATATGTGTTGTCTTCTTTAATTTTAGCTTTTCTACCATTTCAACAGAAACCAGATTATCTATGCTACCACTATCAATCACAAGTTTGCATCACTTACCTTTGGACTTACACATAGTTTTGAATAGAATCCTTCTTTAAGTAGGTTCTTTGATTTGTTTCTCTGCTTGGATCAACACTCTTTTCAGCAACAAAGCTTCTCCTTATTCTGGAGCATTCTCAACTTCAATTTATTCTTACTTTTCCTCCTTTGCTTCTGCAACATGAACTCCTCTTTGTCCTATTGGTGCACGTTCTTGACATTCTGAAGACATATGGCCCAATTGACCACATGTGTAACACCTCACCTGATAGTCTCTACCTCTACCTCTCCCTCTTGGAGAAGATCTTCTTCCTCTGAATTCATTAGTTCTGTCAGGCTGTGGTTGTTGGATTGAACTAATAGCTTCTTCCTTTTTATGTTCTTCCTTTCCTCCAGAACTTCTTTCTCTTGTTCTTTGACCCTGTTTCCTCATCAATTTGTCTTCATCCTTTAATGCAACATGTTAATCTTCTTCAACAGATCTCAATGACATTAAACTTAATTCATCTTGGATATCATATCTTAAACCGTTGATATACCTGGAAACTCTCTCATGTGTATCCTCTATGTGTTCTGATTTAATTTTTACCTTGTAAAATTCCTCTGTATACTCCCTAACAATCATCATCTTTTGCTTAAGATCCTGCATCTTCCTAAACAAAATTAACTAATAATATTTGGGAAGGAATTTACCTTTTAATTTAGTAGTCATCCTGCTCCAGCTCTTGATCTTGGCTTTGTTCCTCAAGACCCTTTCTATAATACCCCAAGAGAAAGCCCCAGTTGAAATTGTAAAACATGTTTTATAGTTTGGTGAGATAGGTGTTATAAGTCAGAAGACTTATGTGATGATTAGGCCAGAGAGCCTAGATGCTAAAGGCTAATGAACCTATTTTTTTATATGTAAACACTCATATCATTAATACAATACATCACTATGTGTAGACTGACCACGATAAAAGAGTATGGGGGACTAAACTCCACTAGGAAGGGAAGGGGGGGATAAGAGCCTAGAAAAGGGGCTAAGATAGAGGGCTTATCTCTAAGGGAATATTATATTAATATTCCAAAATACCAAGGCAAGGATAAATCTCAAATTATTCTAAGTTCTTATGGGAAGGGTAATGATATACGAGTGGAGAGGAACGAGTTCGTGGAGGGCCATGTGTCAATCGGGGCACATGCAATTATATGTGGGGAAAATTAGTTCGTTGGGGGATTCTCCCCAATCATCCTCACATTTTTTCACGATTCACTAGTCTGCCATCGTTCTCACGCTGAGACCTCCATCGTTCAACCTTTGCAACTTAGAAGTTGTACGCAGTATCTCCCTTAAATGGGTAGTGTACCCGTACTGTACCTGAGCCAGTATTGTATCGTACCTGAGCCAATATTGTTCCTTAACTAATTTTCGTTGCTGCCATATTCGTTCCTAAACTAAGCGTGGTCACTGCCATAACCAGTTCCATACCTATGTTTTGTTGTTGTTTCCACCTGAGCCTGTAACTAGTTGACTTAAGAACTGAATTGAAGAGGCAGGTTGTCAGGCCTGTGGATTGAAGAGGTGGGTTGTCAGACCCATGAGAAACTCTCCCCGGGTGAGAGAATTGTTGGGAAAGTGATTTCTGGATGGAGCCCAACTACAATTATGGTGCTCTGAGAATTCATGTATGGCTTGTTGTTGAAGCCCTGGAAACAAAGTGGGGAAGCCAAAGTATTGTTGAGCAGGGAAGGGGCACACTTCCTAGGGTGGGACAGGAATGTGGGGAATGATATTTTATAGGTTGTTAGTTTGAGTTGGCTCCTAGAACAAGATCCTTCATGTTGTCTGATTTGTCTCAACCTAGCTAGGAATCCCTTTACTCGGGTGGAGTTTAGTCCCAACTCAGGGGTGACCCACTGCTGAAAGTTATGAGCAGTGTGATCTAAGGCTGGGAAGATCGGGGAAGGTCTACATGTAGTTAGTGGTCTTCTATAAAATATAAGTATCAATTGTGTGTTAATTTGCATGTTGTGTATTTATATATGTGTTATATTTATGGGTATTTCCTATGTATGTTGCATTTATATGTTTATTGTTATTTCTGCATGAATTTGTATATTGGAAGAATGAAATTGTCTGTTTAAAGTTGTGTGTGTGTGTGTGTGTGTGTGTGTGTGTGTGTGTGTGGTATTATTGTTTTTATGGAGTTGGCATGGACGCAATGGAAGGTCAGGTATGTTACAATGTATTAAGTTCCACAAGAGTTTAAGCATGGCATAGCCCAGCAGGTTTAAGCTTGGGTATGTTACAATTTGGTATCAAAGCTCCAGTTTTCAACAATGAGCCTGGATGGGTCGTGTAAGAGGAAATTGAAGCAAATTTTTGTAGGGATTTTTTGTTGAAATGGACAAAATTTGAGTTTTAGAATGTCCATGAGTGCCAAGAGGGCGCTGAGAGCACGCCTTAACTATGTTTGAAATATCAGGAGGTGTAGAATTTCGGGAAACCATAGTGGTCGTAGGATCTGTTCTGGAAGGGACCAAATCATTCATAGCCGTCAGATCTAGGAAAGGAGTGTGGAGGTTAAACCCTACAGTCATTTGAACTTCGTTTCTTTAGCAATTTTTAAGTCTTTGATAGAAAGGAGGAAAAAGCCTCGAAGAAGCCTTGAAGCTCCAAAGTCCCAGAGTGAATCTACACCCTATATCGTTTAGAAGAAGACAGGTCGTTCGATCCCCAAGTGGTTCAGCAGTTCGGCACTCTAAGGAAAATTGTTTATGGTTGCACGGTGGGAAGATTTTCTCGAAGTCCCAAAGTCCCGAACCAATCTGGATTGTTCATGTTCTGGGACACATGTCCTCAGATTAGCAAGTGTTTGGAATTCCAGCGTTCAACATTTTGGGGGTTGGGTGGTGATCAATAGTGAAACATTTTGAAGCCCGAAGCCCCAAAGCATCGGATTCCCGAAACTCCGGAGAAGCACAGTTCGAAAGTTTGACATTCGGGAGGTTTGTAATGATATGTTGAGAAGTCTCCCGAAGCTCGAAGTCCCGAAGATTCAGAGAGCGATAATTCAGGAGTTCGCTATTTTGGCATTCAGATGATTTAAAGTGTTCTAGTCTCAAATCCTCTGAAGCTCGAAGTTCCGAAGTCCCAGAGCGTTAGAGTCCCGAAGCTCCGAGGAGCACTTGTTTGGGAATTCATAAATTTAGCGATCAGAAGTTTTAATGTGTTCAAGCGTCGGATCCTTCAAAGCACAGAGTCCTGAAGTCCGAGAGTGTCAGAGTGACGTGGCATGATGACATCACCTAGAGTAATGTGGGCCTATTCAGAAATTTGGTGTTTGGGAGATATGTTGTGTTGTGCTAAGCAGTTCTCCAAGGTTTCGGAGTGATGAAGTGACGTGACATGGACCCACTTTATGTATACCACATGTCATCCTTATTTATGTTTCCATAGACATTTAGTACCAACTAGAATGGGACACATGTCACCCATCGATTGGTCCATGTTTCAGCTCATTATTTATTTCCACGTAGCATCCTCCTGGTGCATGATGGCTGATACAACTCTGGAAATTTGGAGATTCAACATTCGGGGATATGGGAGTATGTTTATGCAAGAACCTTTGAAGCGTGACGCTCTGGAGAGATTCTCTAGGAGTTCGCCAGTTTGACGTACAGAGGGAATAATGTGTGGAATAGGAGGAACTTCCGAAGCCTGAAGTTTCGAAGCTCCGAAGTCCTAAAGATTTGAAGTAGCGAAGCCCCGAAGCTCTGAAAATGTACTGTGTAAGAGTTCGTCAGTTCAACATTTGGGAGAAACAAGGCATGAGGTAGTAAGAGCCTCTAAATACCAAAGTTCTGGAGCCCCATAGTCCTGAAGCTTCGGAAAAGTGCCTTTTAGTTAAGTGCTTTATCTTAGGCCATGGTCACATGACGCTGGGGGCTGAAGGAAAAGGGCTAGTGATGGAAAATTGTTTTAAATACAAAAAAGGGCTTGGAGAAGCAGACCGTGGGTTTTTTTTGAATTGTATGGACCTGCATTGAAAGCAAATCATAGAGGCCTATAAACCTAAAGAGAGGATCTAGCACGGATCCAAGAGCTAATTCATCTTTGAGAAAGAAGAAGAACTATACAAGGATTACCTCCCAGGAAGAAACTTTTTCAGATATCCATAACTTTCTACTCAAGACTCATAATTGAGAAAGGGAGAAGTCATTGGAAATATCTTAGATAGGAGAATATAACTGGTCACCCAGAAAATTGAGTTGAACAGTCAATTTATAAGAAAATCAGAAGAAATAAGTCTGATATATTATTGAACTAGAATGGTTAATAATTTCATGAAATTGTTTAGACAGTTAGCCTGGCAAATTTCTGTTGGCTGCACATTTTGCAGATTTAACAACAGCTAGTTCAAATCAGGATCACCACAGAGTGCAGAGGAATGGAAGATACAGAAGGGGTTTACATCCATGAAGATGATATCAGAGGGATGGATTTCCATATGGGTATTGAAGGAACAAACTCAAATGGACATGGACAAGGAAAGGATGAAAACATGAATATGGTAGAGACCATTAAAAATTTGCAGAAAGATGTCCAAATTCATAAAGCTAATAATGAAAGGATTATGAAATCCAAGGAACAACAGGAGTGTTGTAGGAAAATTCCCCTACAGATAGGTGAATATCCTCTTGGATCCTAGACCCCTATTACCAAAACAGAAAGATGCTAGCACTGGACACGAACATTCCTTTAAATGTAGTTAAACTAGTCGAAGGAAAAAGAGGAAGAAAGTATGATGTACCTTTTTCTAAAGCTTTTCCTCACTTAATCCAGGCTGAACTTGATCTTCAGGCCCTTTAATAAGATCTGCAACCCAATAGATAGAAAATACAATACATGCTTCCTATTCTACCAAGATTAGTTTAAGCTAAATTTATCAAGAAAAGACAAGCCTATGCAATCATACACAAACTTAAGGGAAATAGGCCAAACATGTATTAATGAGAACATTACAAGGAACTTACAATCTGTAGATGTAGTTGCAACAACCTCTCCAAGTCCTCCTTCTCCAACCCCTTGCTCAAAAGATCCACGATCAGAATGACAATAATTTTTGTTGATATTCTCCTCTATTTTTACCATGAGAATTCCTCCTTTTATAGGTTTTGAGAGGCTCAACCACCTTAGTTATATTTGAAATAAGTTGAGGATATGACTCCATCAGTTGTAGTATCTCCCTTAGATACATCATAAATCTTGGATTCGAACCAAACCAACTCGGATCATTTCTAGTTTTCCTTAGAGATAAGGGGGGTTTCTTCCCATGATTCTCTCAACCAATCGGTGCTCCCTCAAAGCTGGCAATAAAGCGTTGTAGAACTCCCTGCTAAGTGGACAAGGAGTGCTAGCTCTCCCTACTTGTGATCAGTGGAGCACTGATCTTCCAAAAATTCTTTTAAGATGACCATTTCTCAAGGAAAATAAAAAATCTAAGCTTGCCAAATGATGTGTTTTCCTCTTCTAATATGTCTTAGAGGATGTATCAATTGTTTCTATGGTTTCGTTTGCAATGAGACATATGCAGGATGAAAATGTGACATTTGCGACACTTGTGATAATGATAATGGGACAGTATCGAAGTGAGGAATTTTGACGTGTAACAAGGAGGACTTCAACATGAAGTTAATGCAGAGCCTGGATATAATTGAAAATAAATCGGATAAGGAGAATGACTCAAGAAAATTAAGAAGTCATAGGTCTCCTGATGAGAAAGGTAGATCAAGAAGTGCTAGCAGACATCGCCATCTCTCCCCAAGGCATTCCAATAGGAGAACACATAGTATCTCAAGTTCATCCCCTGTCAGGAAGCATAAGAAGAGGTTCAGAGTGGATGAATTGTGAGGAGAAATGAACAAAACCAAACCTCCTACATTATATTTTGAGCACAAGAAGGATGAAGATGCAAAGATATGGATGTTAGGCATGAGAAATTATTTTTAATTACATAATTATTGTTGGCATGCAGAAGGAATAATTTCTATCTATCATCTCAAGGGAAAGGCATCCATGTGGTGGGGCCAACTTGTGCAGGTGCAACACATTAAAGAGAAAAATGTTACCTGTAAGGAATTCAAGAAGTATTTTCAAAAGAAATACTTGACTAAGAGATATTATGACAAGAAAATGAAGGAGATCTTTGAACTCAATCTTGGAAGTATGATCATTGATGAGTATGAAAGAAGGTTTTTAGAACTATTGAAGTATGTCTCCTTCATCAACGATGAGACAGTTAAGATTTAGAGGTATTTGAGTGGTCTTCCATCTTTCATCAGTGAAAATATATAGTATGATGATACCAAGACTTTGGAGGAGACCATAAGGCGAGAAAAATGCCTATATGATCAGAATAAAAGAAAGCCAACTTTCCAAAAATCTTGGGAAGACAAGAAGAAGTAGAAGATGGAATAGAGGAAGAATGGGAATAAGCCACCATTCTTCAGAAATAGTCCTCAAGGACAGCCAACTTCTAGAGAGCCCAGAACAATTGAGACATGTGAGCAAAGGCCAAGGAAGCCACCTATTCAATGTTGGGGTTGTAAGGGAGATCATAAGTATAGATATTTTCCTTACAGAAGTGAAAAAGTGAGAGTTGTTCACAATGTACAACAAGATGAAATAGTGGAGGACATGAGCAGGAATGTACCTAGGATCTATGCAGCCTTGAACAACAAACAATTTGAATTTCAGTCACACATGATTGAAGTGGAGGGTATGATCAACAACCAAACCATTGCAATTTTAATTGATTCAGGAGCTAGTCATAGTTATATATATCCTACGATGGTGGAAAGATTGCATTTTACAAGAAGCAAGAATGGAAAATCTTGGTTGGTGTAGCTGGCTACTGGAGCCAAAAGAAAATTTAATGAGATGGTTAAGTCATGCCCAATGGGCATGAATGGACTGAGCACCAGGGCATATTTGAACATCTTTCCTTTAGGTTCGTATGACTACCTAATTGGTATGGATTGGTTGGACCAACATCGTGCTATCCTAGATTGTTATAATAAATCATTTGCTTGTTGGGAAGAAGAAGGGAACCTAAGGACAGTACAGGGAATTCCCAGGGCAATAACTATCAGAGAAATTTCAGCATTATAGCTGAAGAAATGTTACAGAAAAGGATGTCAATTATTTGCATCTCATATGGAAGAAACACCTAAGGATAAGGTGTCAAATATTGAATATTATGCAGTCCTAAAGGAGTTTGAGGATGTGTTTAAAGAAATACCAGGATTACCCCCTAAAAGAGATATTGATTTCTCTATAAATCTTATGCCTGGAGCAACTCGAGTATCCAAGACCCCTTATAGGATGAGTACACCAGAGTTAAAGGAGTTGCAAATGCAACTGGAAGAGCTTCTGAAGAAGGGGTATATACACCCAAGTGTGTCACCTTGGGGTGCTCTAGTATTATTTGTGAAAAAGAAATATGGAACATTGAGACTTTGTATTGACTTCAGGTAATTAAACAAAGTAACTGTAAAGAATAAGTATCATTTTCCAAGGATCGATGACCTCTTTGATCAGTTGAAGAACGCAAAAATATTCTCCAAGATTGATCTCTGGTCTGGTTATCATCAGGTAAGAATTAAATATGAATACATCAATGAGACTGCTTTCAGAACAAGGTATGGCCATTATGAATTCATTGTGGTGCCATTTGGATTATCAAATGCACCAGTTGTCTTCATGTGTTTAATGAATGGTATTTTTAGAGAATACTCAGGTAATTTTGTCATTGTCTTTTTGGATGAAATTCTTATATATTCCAAGTCGGAAGAAGAGCATGAGAAACACTTGAACATGGTATTAAAAGTGTTAAGAGAGCACCAGTTGTATGCCAAATTGAGCAAGTGCTCATTTTATCAGAACCAAATTCATTATTTGGGGCATATCATATCTGAGGAAGGTATAGCAGTGGATCCTGAAAATATTGAGGCCATTAGAGGATGGTCAACACATAGGAATGTGACAGAAGTTAGATCCTTCATGGGCCTTGCAGGCTACTATAGAAGATTTATTGTAGGATTCTCAAAGATTGCACACCTGATCACTTCCTTGCAAAAGAAGGGAGTGAATTTTCAGTGGACATTGGAGTGTGGAAAGAGTTTCCAACACTTGAAGCAACTATTAACCAGTGATCCAATTATAAGTATTGTTGATCCAAATGAAGACTTCATGGTATGCACAGATGCACGTAAAGAAGAACTTGGTGGAGTCCTCAGTCAAAATGGGTTTGTTGTATGTTATGAATCAAGGAAGTTGAAGGAGCATGAAAGGAATTATGCCACTCATGATTTGGAGTTGGAATCCATAGTTCATGCCTTGAATAAGTGGAGACACTACCTTATGGGAAAAAGGTTTGAGTTGAGGACAGACCATAATGGTCTGAAATATTTATTCGGACAACCAAATCTAAATGTCAGGCAAAATAGTTGGATAGAATTTCTCTATGAATATGACTTTTATATAAAGCATATCAAAGGGAAAGAGAACAACATGGTTGATGCACTCAGCAGAATAGTGCATGAGTTGCATGATATAGCCATTAGCATGTACCAATCCGATTTGAAAGACAGAATCTTGGAGGCTGCAAAATCAGATTTGCAATACATGGAAGTAATGGAAAAATTACAGCAAGGTATTTTGCAGCAAAAAACCGAGGACTATAAGCTGAGAAATGACGAAATTATTATGTACAGAAGAATAATTTATGTACCAAATTCCTGGGTTGTTGCAGCCATTTCTCATCTGTGAGTGGAAATGGGAAGTGGTAACAATGGAATTCATCACCAAACTTCCCAGAACAAGTAGGCAGCATGATTCAATCATCGTAGTGGTGGACATGCTTACCAAAGCTGCCCATTTCATTCCACTAAAGCTCACTCACAAGGAAACTAATGTTGTTGATATTTATATGAAGGAAATTGCTCGATTTCATGGTATACCCAAGACAATTGTGTCTGACAGAGATCCAAAATTCACAACGAATTTCTGAAAAGGATTATTTAAAGGATTTGGACCAAATTTGAATTTTAGCATAGCTTATCATCTAGAATCTGATGGGAAAATAGAAAGGGTGAATCAAGTGATTGAGGATATGTTGAGGATGTATGTGATGGATAAACCGTCAAAATGGGAAGACTACCTACATTTGGTAGAGTTTGCTTATAACAATGGGTGCCAAGCATCTATGAAGATGAGCCCATTTGAGGCATTGTATGGAAGAAGGTGAAACACACCTATAAGTTGGTACAACCCAGTGGATAGAGTAGTGGTTGGACCCGATTTACTTAGAGAAATGGAAGAGAAGATTTCAAAAGTAAAGAATAATTTAAAGGTTTCTGAAGACAGTCAAAAAAGCTATGCTGATAAGAGAAGAATTCATAGGGAATTTAAAGTGGGTGATCATGTATTCTTGAAAGTGAATGCCAACAGAAGTTCCTTGAAGTTGGGAAATTGTTCAAAGTTGGCATCTCGTTATTGTGGGTCGTTTGAAATCCTAGAGAGGATTGGGCATGTAGCATATATGGTTTCATTACCTGTATCAATGTCTATTCATAATGTATTCCATGTATCATTGCTCAAAAAGTATGTACCTAATGCTAATCATGTTATTGATTGGAATGTGATTCAGGTGGAGCAATAAGGCACTTTTCAAGTGCATCTGGTGTGCATACTGGACTGGAAGATCAAGCATCTATGGAATCGAGCCATAGGGATAGTAAAGGTCCAATGGACCTGGTATGGTCCTAAGGATGTGACTTTGGAGCACGAGGATGCTATGAGGGTAGAATAGCCGCATATTTTTGAATATTTTTGAAAATTTTGATGGTAATATGTAAATAAGATGCACTAAGGATAGTGCATAAATAAGGGGAGGGGAATGTAATACCCCAAGACCGAGCCCCAGTTGAAATTGTAAAATATATTTTATAGGCTAGTGAGCCATGTGTTATAAGTTAGAAGACTTATGTGATGATTAGTCCGGAGAGCTTAGATGCTAAAGGCTAGTGAGCCTATTTTTGTATATGTAAACACTCATATCATTAATATAATACATCGATGTGTGTAGACTGACCACGTTAAAAGAGTATGGGGGACTAAACTCCACTAGGAAGGGAAGGGGGGGCTAAGAGCCTAGAAAAGGGGCTAAGTTAGAGGACTTATCTCTAAGGGGATATTATATTAATATTCCAAAAGACTAAGGCAAGGATAAATATCAAATTATCCTAAGTTATTATTAGAAGGGGAATGATCTACAAGTGGAGAGGAATGAGTTCCTGGAGGGCCATGTGTCAATCAGGGTGCATGCAGTTATATGTGGGAAAAATTAGTTCGTTGGGGGATTCTCCCCAGTCACTCTCACATTTTTTCATGATTCACCAGTCTACCATCGTTTTCACGTCGAGACCTCCATCGTTCGACCTATGCAACTCAAAAGTTGTACCTAGTATCTCCTTGTCACGGGTAGCGTAACCGTACTATACTCGAGCCAGTATTGTACCGTACTCGAGCCAGTAATGTTCTTTAACTAATTTTTTTCTTCTTCCATCTATGTTCCTAACTTGAGTGTGGTCGCTTCCATCACGAGTTCCATACCTTTTTTTGTTGTTTCCTCCACCTGAGCCTGTAACTGGTTGAATTAAGCATTGAATTGAAGAGGTAGGTTGTTAGGCCCATGGATTGAAGAGGCGGGTTGTTAGGCCTGTGAGAAACTCTCTCCAGGTGAGAGAATTTTTGGGAAAGTGATTTCCTAAGGGATCCCAACTACATCTATAGTGCTCTGATAATTCTTGTTCGGCTTGTTGCTAAATCCCTGGAAGGGAAGTGGGGCAACTGGAGGAATGTTGAGCAGAGAAGGGGCACACTTCTTGGGGTGGGACAGGAATGTGGGGAATGAGAGGTTGTAGTATATTAGTTTGAGTTGGCTCCTGGAACAAGATCCTTCATGTTGTCTGATTTGTGTCAGCCTAGCTAGGAATCCCTTTACCCAGGTGGAGTTTAGTCCCAACTCAAGAGTGGCCCACCACTGAAAGTTATGAGAAGCGCAGTCTAAGGATGGGAGGATCCTGGAAGGTCTGCACACAGTTGGTGGTCTTATATAAAAGATAAGTATCAATTGTGTGTTAATTTGCATGTTGTGTATTTATATATGTGTTATATTTATGGGTATTTCCTGTGTATGTTGCATGTATATGTTTATTGTTATTTTTGCATGAATTTGTATATTGGCAGAATGCAATTATATATATATATATATATATATATATATATATATATAAGTCATAAATATTATATCAATGCCTTTGTAACTAGAACGACCTTCATTATTCAAAATTTGAAGCGCTATTTGTCTCCCTTTAGATTTATTGACAAATGATGATTTTTAATCCTCATTAACATCATCTTGTAATCCATGAACTCTTCAAGGATTGAAGGCGTTCACACAATCCACAGAGTAACTCTATTTGTGGAATGTGGATCATGATTTGACTTTAAAGATTATATTTAATCAATATTCAAACCCTTTCATAATGAACCCAGCAAATACATCATATAGGCATTCGGTTCAAATCGTGCCAACTCTTTGATTCTTGTAGTTTCCAACTACATACACATTAACATCATCTATCAAGGATATATATATTCATCAACAAACATGAAATAGGTGTATTCATCCAACCAAATGATGTACTATTTATTAATCAACCGCGATTTACATCAATAGGCCTAATATTCAATATGGAACGCAACCTGGTCTTCACCTCTCACCACAATCACTTTGCCCCACTCACATTCTTCTTACCCCTCCACTTGTTACAATTTCCACATTATAAAAGTCTAATTGATTCTATCAAATCCAAAATAGTAGGATCTGCTAACTAGAGATCATTGATCCGATCTTTAAACAATAAATATTCTAATTTAGTTCCCAAGGATTCGAGAACACATTTTCACAATAGCCATTATTACATTCATACTCAACACTACTTTATAGGAACTGATTCCTACTCAAAAAAATTTAACTAAATTAAGCTAAACTAGACTAAAACATTCAACATATAGATTTTAATCCTCTAGATGATCTCAAGCTAATGTTTGGCAGAAAAAGCCATTTATTGTTGCACAATTCACTACCAAACTTAAAAAAACATGAATTTCTAGAAGTCAACAAGACAAATAAATAAATTTAAATGATTCCCATGCATCATGATCCTAAGGTGAGTATGCAACACTTGGTGATAATACTCAGGTGTCCATGCAAGACTTGACTCCACTAGTCTAACTGACGTACAACTGAGTAATGAATGAAGATAATGTAGCGCCCTCATATAAGGGAGAATATTCTCATATAGGGGAGAATATATCATACCAGGGGTGTCCTCAACATAGAATAATAAACTTAGGAAAATAAATACTAGGTGGGTGTGTAATATCTCCAATACTCCCCCTAAACACTACTAGGGAGTACACAAGGGATGGGTCCCAACAAGAAGCCATGTTAGGTACCTGTTATCCCCAATTCCTAGGGATAACTAAGGAAATGATGTCTCGAGGCCCTCGGGTTGCAGACATGGAGTACTTAGAAACATCTTGACCAACAGTTTCCTCTTGCATAGACAGAGACCCACCTCGCCACCACAATTATAGGTTCATCACGACGGTTTCCACCACTTCAAATGGCTTATGAAAGACATTGGGTCTTGCTCCATGAGGTACAAGTCAGGTATTATGGTGAGTGTCATTACAATATTTGAGGCATTTGAGTTTTTTTCATTTTAAACTACTTTTGATTATATAACGTCTGGTTGGACATTATGCTATTTTCCCTATTTCACTTTGGTGGTTGACTTTGTGCCATAGTAAGTGGGTCACCCTTGGGGATAGGTTTTCTACTGGGAGGTCCTCTTGACAAGTCATCATGTCATTCCCGACCATACTTGTTACTTTCCACACTACATCCCCTCATATACTTACCTTTTGGGATTTTCGGGTGTACTGACACAAGAAGGGGTTCTCTCTCATTTCATGGGAAGAAGAGGTTGAAAGCCCAAAGGCTTGTAGCTTGAAAAAGATAAAATTCAATCATTAACCTTCTAGGTGCTCACCTAGGGATCCTAAGTAAAATGAAATGTCTCTCATAATAAACTGATGGGACCCATAAAAAATAACTAATACAAAATGCCAGCCAAAATGAAGCATGTGTGGGAATTAATTCTAATGTGTAGGTAGAGGCCCCACACATGTTTTCAACTTGTGGAAGAATAATGTGACCAGGGTAGATTCAAGGTGGGAAATATTTTTCATGCTTAGGAATAAGCCCCACCTTGGATTCAACCTGGAAGCATCTTAAAAGAATAAAAGGCAATAAATGTGCTTGGAAAAAGGTTGCATTGAAAACGAAAGTGCAGCACACCCTCTACATAGGCACCCATAAATGAGACACTAAAACCCCTTGTATGCCATGAACCCCTTGCTCAAGATTCTTACCCCCATCCATGTCACTTCATCCACATGACTTAGAGAAAGGTCCACTTTGGAAACACTCTTAAACTTGAGGTACGATTCATCCAATAGGTCGCTTTGCCAACCCTCCCATACCTAAACCTGACAAATTGCATAGGATATTTGAGCACTTGTTTATTTTGATGAGATAGTTTGTATGTACATGCTTAGATGGATATTATACTGATTCAACTTAATCATCATGATGAATTTGACTTGATAGCCTTGGAGGGTGTATTCATTCTCTTTGCTTTCCTTGTTGGTGGACAGTTTTGGAAGGACAAGCCTATCTTGGGCTTCCTTGGGGCTTGAATCCCATAGGTTGGATACTAGGGACCACACACTAGATTATGATGATATTCCTTTGGAGGCATAAACGACACCTTGGAGGATATCACCTATCCCCTACAAGCCAAATGACTTGCCTTTGGAGGCTAAAATGTCATCTTTAAGGGCTTGAGGTCACCCTAGGGATAGGGTTTCGTGGTGATTGGAGACACTCGACACGTTTTGAGGGAGGGAGCCCTTGGATCGTGGAGGAGAGGCTTACCTTGAAGAAATTTTTTCCTTTGGAGGCATATCTCACTCATGTCCAACCCAACAACTTGACCTAAAAGTGTCAAAACGTTGCCCCAAGAGGGTGACGTCATGTTTCTAGGGTTTATCTTATGTGCAAATTGTGATTTAAAAAATGTTATTTTGGAAAAGGGGAAAGAGTAAGGGTCGTTGTCCCCTTATCTTCTCATATACCCTTTTAATGTGGAAAAACTATGTTTTAGAGGATTTGTATAAATAGAGGTCATCTCTATTTCATTTTATCATATCTCTCCCATTGTGAGAAGACTACATTGGCTGAAATTTGCGCCCTACTTAGGAAATTATCTTTCTCTCTCTTGTTTAAATTCTCTTGTTATGGTTTGTCTTTGCTATTGGTTGAAGAAGTTATGAACACTCTCAATATTGGAGTATATTTATTTCTTTATGGTGGATATTGCTTGGTTAAAGAAGGAGTTTATCTTGTTTTGTGCATGGACTAGGTAAGGAAACTATCTTGTTTCTTCTTTTTCTTGGTACAAGTATAATATGATAAAATTATTGGGGAGTATAAGTGCATAAAACCCCACTAATACCATCATTTTGTCTTGAATTAATTTATTGCATAAAGGAATACTAGGAGGAGTAAAAGGGTTTGCACCCTCCTAGGGGTTTTCCTAGGTAATTTAGCTTTCCTTGGGGAGTAAAAAACTTACACCCCCAAGGAGATAGCTCTATTAACTCTTTAATTTTAAAGACTCCATAACCCAATAGCTAAATTCAATAGTCTCTTGCATTGGAGAAATAAAACCATTGCATTGGGATATGTAAAAACATGAGATATTGGAATTGTTTGAGTTGGAACATTTTATGCATACTAAGAGCTTGTCAAGGAAACTAAGGCGTCTTGATTGGATTGGTATTCTTAGAGATATAAATAATTAAAATATATATCCATTAGGGCTGCATCAAAAAATTCTTTTAATTACTTGTAACTCACATTTCAACCATCAAAAGTTGCTAATAATTTACCCCTACCATCTACTAGTCTCAGTGCATCTTTTGGGTGGATTACTTGTGATTTTTAGTGGCTGATGTTTCTGTTGTAACAAATTTTTTTCTACATCCATAAGGATGAAAATATATATTTTCAATACTTGTTTACAACAGCCTTACATTGATTCTAAAGTGTTATGCTTTTATACTTGAGTTGTACTTGAGTTGTACTAGTGTTTACAAGCTTATCTCTTGCATTATTTACGTGAATTTTAGCATCTTATCTAGCAGATTTATAAAATGTTTCTTGCTGATATATATCTTTGTTGACTGCTAAAAATAGGGAAAACAATCTTAACTTTATTTTTCACTTAACATATATCTTGCATACTTGTTTTTTATTGTGTCTCGGGAAGGTACTATCATCATTCAGAGGTGCTCAAACTTCTTGGAAACCATTGACCACTTATGATATAAATTCCCAAGCCACTTTCCATTTAGAAACTTGAACTATTGGGGCATCCATTCATAAGTATCACTTTCCATCTCATTTTCCCCTAAGGTCACCCGGGATTCCCCCTTGAGGTGATCACTTCACCTCTAAAGTGATAGGAGTACCTATCTGAGGTGACATTGGGTAGGTATTCTCCTAGTTTTAACCATCTTATGGTTTGGGTCAGGCTTTGCCCAACCTAAAAATTTTGTGATAGTGTTTTGGCGTTGCTACCGGGGAGGATTTTGAATCATGTTTCATTCCTTAATGACACTTTGGAAAGCTACCATCCCAAATCCTTTACCCCTAGCTTTCCTAGCAACTCCACTTAAAGGAAAATCCCCTCCCACCCTTGATGAGATCTTATTGAACCTCTTATGGCGACTCCACCATCCCACAACCCAACTTCCCTAAATAATTTTCCCCCAGGAAGATTCAAACCTTCAAATGTTTACCGAAGAAGGCCTCCTCTCAATTCTCCCGTTGTCAAAAGAATTTTCCAAGGTACCCTTCCCTTGTTCCAATGGCTCACCCTTGGGAAAAATACCTTTATAAACCTTTGAACATGGCCACCATCCCTTGATATTCCAACACTATGACAAAGAAGTTTCACAAATGGTTGCCAAAGTTTCCAGGAAATAATGTGGTCACTATTAATGATCATCTCTACGCCATGGGACAAGACAAGAAAAATGTAGAAGTGGAACATGAGGATGTAGCAATGAAGCTACTAGTCTCATCATTGTCTGATGATGCTCAAAGATGGTTCAGATGGATTCCTAATAATCACATCGCATCTTATGAAGACTTCACTAAGTTATTCAAGAACATATGGACAATGAAGAAAGACAATGGAATGCTTGTAGCTTAGTTCAATCAGATAAAGAATAAGAAGAATGAGACAGTAAGTGAATTTGACAATAGGTTTGACATAGTGTACAGTCAAATCCAGATAGATTTTCATCCTATAGTTGTAGTTGTTCATCTCCTTTACATGAATGCATTCGATGGGAAATTTTGTTTCATTTTAAAGGACAAGAATCCCACCACCTTGGCACAAGCCAAAGAGTACAATGTAGAGATTGAAGAGAACCTCCTTGACTCAAAGGTTGATCCTTTTCAGCATCCTTGTGCCAAGGTAGAGACAAATACTAAGGATTCTAGTAGCAGTGCTCCTAATCCAATTTCCCTCCTGACTCAAAAGATAGATCAAATGAGTACTCAGTTTGTCCAAGAACAGAATCAAATCATGGGTCGAATAACCACTGTGGAAAGAAATAAATCTACCTCCAGACCTTATTTTGATAGATAGCAGAGAGATGCCACAGGTTGGAAACCAAGGCCTCAACAAGAGGTAAAGGCCCCTGATACATTAAACCCAGTTTGAATGGTTAACACAAAGAAGAAACCATGGTGTTCTCCATGTCAAGAACCTCCCTGAGAGGATGAAAGTCCCTAAGAAGATGAAGACTCTCCCAATGGTATCAACTTCATGGATGTGATATTTAACTTCCAAGAGGAATATGTCACATGGGAACATATTGATGAGGCCAGAAGATAGGGGGAAAGAGAGGGGAGACTCTGAGTGTTAAATCTGTTGACATATGATCAAAGAAAGGAACTCAGTAAGAGGGGATTTTTGACATACACTAGAAGAAATAAAGCTTCAATTCCTCTGCAACAACCTTTTGTTCCCCCTCATCTAAAATAAACCTCTCTTCATCCATCTACAGAGAAGGTGGCCCCACCACTTCCACCTCTAGTACATGAGTTTCTTATGAATCCAACTCCAATAGAAGATGAGATTCAGTTGAACATAGATGTCGCAGCCATGTTTTGGAAGTTGAATATGACAGTCCCTATTGGCCCTTGGGTATGGAGGTAAGTGAAGAATAAGTAGAAAAGGAAAAACGTGAACTACGCAGAAGACACAGTGACTGTTACTGGGTCGAAGTAAGTAGAAGAGAAAAAAAAATGGAGCGAAACAAGAGAAAGCGAGTCGTTGGATGAGGAGATCGAGAATGAAAGATCAGCATGGAAGATGGACTGTGGACAACTCAGAAAGTGTAAAAATCCATCATTGGATTCTTTGAAGCTCATCACAATAAGGAAGGAAAGACAGATTGGCGAAGCCCTGAAAACGCGGGTCAAGTTGACCTAGGATTTTAGACACATAGGGTTTTGGTATCTAGGGTTTTGACACTTAGGTTTCGAACTAAGACTGTCGGTGAGATATTGTAATGTATAAATAAGAACCTAGATGAGGGAAGAGGGTTAGTTCGAGTTATGTTGTTCGATTATGTTATGAGAAGGGATTGCTATTGAGAGAGAACTATTGTATTGTGAGAGCAATCTATATTGTAGATCTTCAGCTAGGTGAAAAGATCAACCCTGCAGTTGAGTACACAAGGAGGGGAGAGAAAGAGAGAGAAGGAGAGAAGATCTGCTAGCTGAGAATGAAGATAAGAATTGTATGCTTCCATCTTAATATATTATAAATCACAGTTCTATGGACGTATCCCTAGAGAGAGGGTGAACCACGTATATCTTGTGTTGTGTGTGATTGATACTGTGTTCTTTGTCATTTGATATATTGTTATTGTATTCTTGTGTTAGATCTGATAGATAGTTGTGCTAAGTAGATCTAAGTTGGGATTTGATCCATATAGATGTTGTGTTGTTCATGTATTGAATCCACTTGGTGTTCCCTTTGGTTGTAGACATCTCTGTCCTGCAACCCCCCATAGCTACTTCGTGCGAGACTGCATCTACCTCGCAGGTGTTGCTGAAAGGGCCAATAGTTAGGGATTGTTGGTGCGCTCTTGGAGATGAACCCTGGGTCTTCCCCCGTGCCAACAAATGGTTTCATTATTGGGATAGGAATCTTCTTGAGGGAATGTCAAGGTGGTTTCCATCAAAGACATAAATTTAGAAGTGGATAGAGGATCAAGAAAAGGATTTCATTGAAGCCCATAACAAGAACCATAATCTTAATACAGAGGATTGGTTAGGAATATATATCTTCACCGATATACATGAGATTTTATTTGGAGGGATCCATCAGGAGCTATATGAGTGGTTAGCTAGGTTAGCAGACACCCAGTTTGAGATCATATCTAGACCTCCTATGGTTTGGATGTTAATGTTGATCAAGAAGGTCAAGAGAGTCGATAGCGTCGTGTCACGAGAAGTATATCACTGGTTTGATAGCACCATTGGAGGGTACATCACCGAGTTTGTTGTTGACAGAGTAGAGTCATATAGCCAAGCTGAGAGATATTTCTTCAAAGGACCTAGAGGAAAATTTTTACACTTTCTAAAGTTGAGGATCAAGATGCTATTGCATGAGAAGAACATCTTGAAGATACAGTAGTTGGTCAGATTGGAAAAGGCTAATGTTCAAGAATTCGGATAGTGACAGCGACACAGAGGCTGGACATACGCACAGTGGGAGAGCATTCAGAGAAGTTCCTATTGTGAACATATTTAAGAAGAACTATGGGGATGAGGGTTTCTATAGTGGAGAAGAGGCATATCTCACGTTTGAAGAGCATTCAGAGTCTACTAGGCCAGAGGAAGGGAAAGCTGAAGAACCTCATCGGGAAGAGCCAGAAATTTTAGGAGCTGCCCAGACTATTGAAGTAAGTACTATTACTCCTCCTGTTGATTTAGCATCATTAAGAAATTATAGTAATCAGAGTCACCCAAGCATTCAGAGCACTATCACTAGTATCCAACCACATACTCAGTCAGGAAACCTAGGAAGATCTATGGAAGATGAGATGAGGTCACCCACCTTTAGAGGAGATGGCTCTAAAGACCCTGAACAACACTGGTTTCTCTGTGAAGCCGTGTGGAGTATTAAGAATATCACTGACAAAGCTGTCAAACGAGCTCAATTCAGTACTACCCTAAGAGATCACGCACTGAGCTAGTACATGAAATTTGTCCAAGGAGCTACACCTAAACTGTTGAATTCCATTAAGACTTCGCTAATTGTTGAATTCAAGAAACTTAAGTCAGAATTGCAGTGCATTATAGAACTAAAATAAATCAAGCAGAGAATAGTTGAACCTCTGTGGGAGTTATATCATAGATTTAAGACCTTGACAGGCCATCTGAGTTTTCAAATCCCAAATGAGCAGAACAAGGAATGGTTCATTGTTGCTCTCCTACCACACATCAAAGTTCCTATGATGCAACAAAAGATTTCTTCATAGGCTTAGGCACTGGAGATCACCATGAAGCTAGAATCATCCCCTATGGGAGAATCCAGCTCAGGTATGAGTCAAATCTTGAGCCAGCTAACTAGTTTGTCCCTGTAGGTTGAAGATATGAAGAAAGACAAGGGAAAAGATAAGAGATAAGACATTTGGTGTGTCAGATGCAAATTAGAAGGCCACAACAAGGAACACTATCCTCTATTTCATGAATACTTGGCCTCTGGAGCTCTGAGCCCCTTGAAATAGACATCGCCCTGGTGAGTGATATTACATGAAAAAATATGTTCAGACACACACAAATTTGTATTGCATGTTCAGTAAGTCTATGGAGCATTATGATCGAGATTGTAGGGCTTATGATCTCATGCATGAAAGTTCAAGGGATATATACAAAATTCAAGGTGAAGTACAACAATAAGGAAGCATTGTGCAGTATAACTCCCCTGGGAGAGGAAACTTCAACCCTCGTGGTGGATTCTGAGGAAGACGACGAGGAGGAGGTATGGGTCAAGGATGAGGACAAATCATTTGTTACAACTGCGTGCAACCAGGACACTTAGCAAGTGACTGTCAGAACCCTTGTACTACTTGAAATTACTGTAGCTAATTTGAACATGTTATAGAAGATTGCCATGTACTACTAGCCAAACTTAAGGAGAGACGAGGACCTCAGTAGAACCCGCAAGTGCAATTGATATATGTTGAACCTCACAGAGAGGACCCTAGATTCGTTATTATCACTCGAGGAGGTGCTCTTACAGGAGAAGACAGAATGACCCAAGGAAAGACTTCAGAAGAATCAGGAGTCAGGAAAGCTGCAGAGAAGACACAAACTTTTGATGCAAAGAAAGAAAAACAAATGTTTGAGGAGGCAAGAAAATAATTCAGGAGAGACCAAGGTTCTTCATCGAAGACATGAATGGAAGTAAGAGAATATGGAATGCCTCTGGAATTCGATCAATCTACTCTACCAAAAGAAGGAAAAGAGGTAAGCAAGCTAATGGAATTCTTACATACTTGTATTAAGTTGATTCAGGATGAAAGCGATGTACAAGAACTACAAAATTTAATCAGATAGTATGAGCTAGGAAAGATAGATCCCTTACTAAATAGAGTTGTACACCAAGTCTCTAAAAGGAGAAGGACAAATAAGGAACTACACTTGAATGCTCAGATTGGGGAGTATGATATAGATTATGTGGTCCTCGATTTAGGGTCGGAAATCAATGTCATGATGAATCAGACCTGGGCAGTAATGGGAAAACCTAAGTTGATCTATTCCCCTATCAGGCTTTGGATGGCTAATCAGCAAGCAGTAAGCCCCTTTGGAAGATTGGAGCATGTCCTTGTAGACATTGATGGAGTAAGGACGTTTGCATACTTCAAAGTGATTGAGATAGTTGATGATAGTTGTCCTTACCATGTGTTGTTAGGAATTGATTGGGCTTTCAATAATTCCACTGTGGTTGATTTAAAGAAAAGAAAAATTGCATTTGAAGGAGATGGCCTTAGGGTCATTTCACCTTTAGATCCCGATGAAGGTCAGAGATACACAAAACCCATCAGAGAATAATACCATGCATATGAACTAGAAAAAATATACAAATTAACAGCCAGACAACAAGATTACATTAATTTTACGGCGGACGGGAAACTAAGCTCACGAAGTGACAGGGCATGTTCATCAGATTCAGAAGAAGCACTGGAGAACTGGCAGAACAAAATGTATGAAGTATCTACAAGAAGATGTGCTAGATTAACTAGAGAAGTTAGTTGGATCGTCACAACAGTAAGTCACTTGCCCACTTTTGATGGTCTAAATCATTTAGAATCATTCTTGTTGGACTTTGAAAAAATTGTACCAACACAACAGAGATTGTTGGAAATGGATGAGTCTTTGAAAGAAACACTAGCAAGATGGTGGGGGACACACAAAAACAACATTACAGACTGGGTACAATGTCTCACTTTGATGACAGTGTGGTTCTCAGCACAAGTAGACAACTGCGAAGTTAGGTACACAGGTCAAAGTTGCCTGAAGGCCCATGTGCGCAGTTGCGAGGAAGCCTGGAACAACATTCCTCAAGAGCAGTGGGTGAACAACTTCATTAACACACTGGACACAACCCCTATAACATGGTATCTTCAAGTAGAACTGCACCTCATCACTGCATATTGGGAAGGTATGACTCAGAACTTTGTCACTACCTTTTTATTCGAAAGCCAATATCCTACAGTGGATCAAGAATTACAGATTGTAATACATAAATTATTTGAGGAGGCATCTATCTTCCCTTTGGAACAAGACGAGGATGGATGGACTGCACCTCTCACTATGACAGAGTACTTGACTAGATGGGCCGAAGAAAGAGCAATTAAGGACTGTAGTGCAACTAGAGTTGTGCGCTTCATATTTGATGACATCATAACCTAGTTTTGATGCCTGAAGATCCTTATGAGCGATCAAGGCGCACATTTCATCAATAAGACCATTGAAGCCTTGACTGAGGAGTCTACATTCCATCATCAGAAGAGCACACCTTACCATCCACAAGTGAATGGGATAGTTGAAGCATTCAACAAGATCTTGGAGACAATGCTAAAGAAGATTTGCAGTTTGAATAGGGATGACTAGGATTTAAGAGTACCAGCAGTACTATGTCCCTATCGAACCACTTGCAAGAAGCTAACAATGCAGACCCCTTTTAAGTTGGTTTATGGTCTAGAAGTCGTTGTCCCAATGGAATATTTGGTACCAAGCTTAAGAATCGTTGCCTTTACAGATATGGATGACACTGGTGTTGTTCAAGCACGACTTTCACAATTGGTCAAACTAAAATAAGACAAATTTATTACAGGCTTCCATCAACAAGTATAGAAGAAAAGAGAGAAGGCCTACCATGACAGACACATCAAAAAGAAGGTATTTAAGAAAGGTGATTTGGTATTGGTATATGACAGTAAGTTCATGAAGCATCCTAGGAAGTTCAGAACACATTGGCTTGGGCCATATGAGGTCACCTATGTTACAGAACGAGGGGTTGTGCAGTTGAATACGTTGAATGGAGAATGGAAGGAAGGATTAGTGAACGGGAGCCAGTTGGAGTTGTACTATGACAACCAGCTGCCTCGTAGATCTCAGTAAAAGCATGAGGAAAAGGTTACAGGTACCATGTGCAGTTGAAACTGGGTACCAGAAACAGAAAAGACAATCTGCACAAGAAAGGGAGGCATAGAGCTGAAAGCAAAGGCTGCCCTACACATTCTGGAGTTGAAGAAAAACAGAAGGATCAGATCTGAAGTGCCTCGGGACAAGTCACAGGTGATTCTTGGGGGCTTGTTGGCCCTTGGGTATGGAGGTAAGTGAAGAATAAAGAATAAAAGGAAAAATGTGAACTGCACAGAAGACACAGTGACTATTACTGGGTCGAAGTAAGTAGAAGAGCAGAAAAGACAAAGTGAAGCAAGAGAAAGAAAGTCGTTGGACGAGGATATCGAGAATGATAGATCAGCACAAAAGATGGATCATGGACAACTCAGAAAGTGGAAAATCCACCTTTGGATGCTTTGGAGCACTGCGTGAGAAGGAAGGAAAGACAAACTAGTGAAGCCATGAAAACGCGGGTCAAGTTGATCTAGGATTTTAGACACCTAGGGTTTTGGTATCTAGGGTTTTGACACTTAGGTTTCAGCCTAAGACTGTCGGTGAGCTACTATAATGTATAAATAAGAACCTAGATGAGGGAAGAGGGTTAGTTTGAGCTATGTTGTTCGATTATGTTATGAGAAGGGATTTCTATTGAGTGAGAACTAGTGTATTGTGAGAGCAGTTTGTATTGTAGATCTTCAGTTGGGTGCGAAGATCAACCCTGTAGTTGGGTGTGCAGGGAGGGGAGAGAAAGAGAGAGAAGGAGAGAATATATGCTAGCTGAGAATGAAAATAAGAACTATATGATTCCATCTTAATATATTATAAAACACATTTTTGTGGACATATCCCTAGAGAGAGGGTGAACCACGTATATCTTGTGTTGTGTGTGATTGATACTGTGTTCTTTGTCATTTGATATATTGTTATTGTATTTCTATGTTAGATATGATACATAGTTGTTTAAAGTAGATCTAAGTTGGGATTTGATCCATATAGATGTTGTATTGTTCATGTATTGAATCCACTTGGTGTTCCCTTTGGTTGTAGACATCTCTGTCCTGCAACACCCCATAGCTACTTCGGGTGAGACTGCATCAGCCTCGCAGGTGTTGTCGAAAGGGCTAGTAGTTAGGGCTTGTTGGTGCACTCTTGGAGCTTAACCTTGGGTCTGCCCCTGTGCCAACAGTCCCTGTGACAAAAATGTGCAAAATTCCTTCTGTGAGGATGGAAATATTGAAGCTATTATAGGTACCACGTATCTTGATCAGAAAAGGGACAAAAACCCTCCTTTCTATCTTTCCTTAGGCATGAATGGCCTCTACCTAAACAATTTTATGTGGGATTCTAGGGCCTCAAAAAATGTCATGTCTTTGAAGGTAATGGAACAAATTGGCTTAAAGATGACCTAGGCATATGGAAATGTGTGTGGCATTGATTCTAAGAGGGTCGGGTTTTATGGACTGTGTGAGAATGTTGAATTCTTCCTAATTGATTTTTTGCATATCAACCTCCTTATGAACATAATAGTGATTGATGTCCCAGATGCTTGGGGGTGCTCTTATCAAGGAGTTGGTATGATTTTTTTGGAGGTTTTCTTAGCATGGATATTACCCATGCAAAAATTCCCATGGGGGCTGGCACCTTTAAGATATTATATAGTCGAGAGCAGGCTGACAAGCATGTGATGGACCCCAACGGTCTAGATTATATAAGTGAGGGTGAGTTTGATGAGGTTCCAAACACCATTGAGTATGATCCATGAGACTTAACTTTCATGCAGGAGGACTACATAGATACGCTACTCCCTAGGACAGATGAGTAAAAAGAAAATTTTTCGAAGTCCCAAGGGAAAGAGCCAGGGTCTATCCAAATATTGAAGAAAGAAGATAATAAGAACAAAGAATGTGAATAATCCATCAGAAATGTAGTCAACACAGGACCTCCTTCCTATCCTTACATCAAGAATATACCTTACATCAACTATGGTGAAGAAAGTATTGCATTCACATGGGACAAGAAAAGGGGAAATCCTAAATATGACCAGAAGGATGACAATGATTGGCGTGTCCCTTACATCATCAAGAAGAAGTTCAAGAAAGAGAAGTACTATTTGACAGGTTTGGATGGGAGAAATATCTCATTACCAGTGGATGGGCCTCTTCTCTGGCCCTATGTTTAGGGCACTTGACTTCTTCATAGTCCAGGCCCCAAGTAAGTAGGTAGGTCATTTTGATTTCCTTCATTTGCATATTGATTGCTCATGATAGTTTATTTGCATTTCATATTTCATTTTTCTCTACTTGCATATTGATTTCATGTTTAGTTTAGAAATTTTGAAAAAATGCAACTTTTTCTTTTCTAGATTAGTTGTCATTTTGTTTTTGGTAAATATGGATGAATGGTGATAGAACCACCCTGGATTTTACAATTTTATGTTTCAATGTAGGCATAGGTCCACCAGGAGGTGTTTCCGTTCTCATGCACTCTACGGTGAGTACATGTTCCCAAGTAGGAGCCATATGTTATCCCCAGTTCCTATAGATAACTAAGAAGATGATGTCTTGAGGCCCTCAGGTTACAGACATGGAGTATCGAGAGAGAGCTTGACCAACAGTGTCCACTTGCACATACAGAGACCCACCTCACCACCACAGTTCAAGGTACATCACGATGATATACACCACATCAACTGGTTTTCGGAAGACATTGGGTATTTCTCCATGAGGTAAAAGTTAGGTATTATGGTGAGTGTCATTTCAATATTTGAGGCATTTGATTTTTTTTCATTTTAAACTACTTTTGATTATGTAACGTATGCTTGGACATTATGCTCTTTTCCCTATTTCACTTTGGTGGTTGACTTTACGCCCTAGTAAGTGGCTCACTCTTGGGGATATTTTTTCTACTAGGAGGTCCTCTTGACGATTCATTGTGCCATTCCTGACCATACTATTCACTTTCCACACTTCATGCCCTCATCTCCTTGCCTTTTGGAATTTTCGGGTGTACTCACCCAAGAAGGGGTTGTCCCTCATTTCATGGGAAGAAGGGGTTGAAGGCCTAGAGGCTTATAGATGGAAAAATATAAACACCAAGCATTAACCTTCTAGGTGCTCTCCTAGGGATCCTGAGGATAATGAAATCTCTATCATAACAAACTAATGGGACCCGTGAAAAATAAATAATACAAAATGACAACTAAGATGGAGCATGTGTGGGCACTATTTTCAATGTTTAGGTAGAAGCCCCACACATGTTTTCAAATTGGGGAAGAACAATGTGACCAGGGTAGAGTCAAGGTGGGATTGTTTTTCATGCTTAGGTAGAAAGCCCACCTTGAATTAAACTTGGAATCATATTAAAAGAGTAAAAGGCAATAAATGGGCTTTGAAAAATTTTGCATTGAAAACGAAGGTGCAAAACACCCTCTATAAAGGTACCCATAAATGAGACACTACAACCCCTTTTATTTCATTAACCCCATGCCCAATATTCTTTCCCCTATCCATGTCACTTCATCCACATGACTTAGATAAATTTCCACTTGGGAAACACTCCTAAACTTGAGGTATGATTCACCCAATAGGTCACTTTTTAAACCTTACAATACCTAAACCCGGAAAATTGCATAGGATCTTTGAGCACTTGTTTATTTTGATGATGTATTTTGGATGTACATGCTTAGATGGCTCTTCAATTTATTTGATTTAATCATCGTGATGTAGTTGACTTGAGACCCTTGGAGGGTGTATTCATTGTCTTTGCAGGACCTAGTTGGTGGACAGTTTTGGAAGGACAAGCCTAGTTTGTGCTTCCTTGAGGATTGAATCCCATAGGTTGGATACCAAGGCCCAGACATTGTATGATGATGGTATTCCTTTAGAGGCCTAAATGACACCTTGGAGGATATCACCTAGCCCCTACAATCCAAACGATTTTCCTATCGAGGCTAAAATGTCACCTTTAAGGGGTTGACATCACCCTAGGGCTAGGTTTTCTTGGTGATTGGAGACACTTGGCACATTTTGAGGGAGGGAGTCTGATCCAGAATGGATCTAGGGACCAAAATGGGTCCAGGAAGGCCTAAACATCAAAGTGCTCAGAATAGCTTCAAAACGGATGTGTGCGTAGGCATCGTCGATATGAACACAATGCAGCTTGAATGGGCTCAAATGAATGTCCTATGTGAAAGAGATCACAGTCTATTCGTTTCATCAAACAGGAAAAAAAATGTTGATTGTACAGTCCGTACAGTGATGACGTGACAATTGACTGTCGTACGGTCGTACAGTGATGTGGCAGATGTGTTGGATGCTAACTAGGAAAACATGTTGGTAGACAGGTGGATGAGTTAGATTGTGACACGTGGCACCACTGCAAGGGTGACATGAGGCACGTATGTACAAATGACATGGCAAGGTCCATACAGTCATATGACACATGGCAGCTGACTAGACTGGGGCTGACGTTGACAAGTTTTGTGGTGGGAAGGTGGGTAGGTGCTGACGTGTGTGAATCACATCTTGACACGTCATTTCTGGTTAGCGAATGGCATGGTGCCACGTGGCCCAATATTGGGCTACCACATGGAACCCCTCCATTTGTGGTTATGGGAAAAAAATTTATGTGACTCCACAGGATTCAACCCCATGACCTCCGGTCCAGGCAAATGGTTTGGCAGGGGCCGAGCTACCAACCCGCCCTCATTTGTACTTGTTAAACATAGTTTAAAACTTTTATTTAAAGTGAATGGATTGTAATGTTGGGTGGATTAAGGGTTGGGGCCTAGCCCCATCCCTCGATGAAGAATTAACCATACGACATACCACATGACCGATGCAATATGACCTTGTTCTTATGTTGAGCCAAGGTCATTTTTATGCACTGAAGCCATTGAGGAGAGCAACTTTGCAGGCCATTTCTGGGAGCTTCGTTCATCTGTTTTCAATGCCATAAGTTTTGTTGGGTTCTTGAGATCTGATAAAAAACAACCATATCGGTTTGTAATCCTTTTGGCACTATTATGATGTAATTTTAAATCTTTGAATAGAAATAATAAAACATCACCCATTGAGACAAAGGCCCAGAGACGTAGGCGAGATTGTCGAACTCTGTTATCAACTTCTCGTGTTATGGTTTGTTATTTTTTCATGCTTATTTCTAGATCTGTATATTTCATTATGGATTATATGTTTCTTCATTGATTCTTCCTCTTTCATCAATTTCCTAAATGGTTAATTAATTCATGCTTTAAAACTCAACCATTGTCTTAAAAAGATATTTTTGAATCAAGTGGTATCAGAGCTAGTTGACGGTTGGTTTTTGAGTTTGCATGATTACTAGGGAAAGGTTGAATCATGGTGAAGGTGAGATTTTTGAAGAGAATCCTAATATTGGATCGAGAAAGAGAACTTATCAAAGCGAGAAGATGGCATCGAAAGAGGAACTTTCTCATGAGGAGAAAGAGTTTTGAAATAATTTCTTCTCCATGTCGGAGATGGTGAAGGTTCTATATGATGATTACTTGGAGCAGAAGAGACCGATTCTAGGTGAATCTTCAAAAGTCAAAAGTGAAGAAGGAGAGGATCCTCCTCAAATTCCTCCTTCACCTCCTTCTTCTTCATCAACTTCTTCTTCTTCAATTTCAAGTTATAAATCCACCGCAAGAAAACATTCCCATAAACATAAACAAGAAATGCCCTTACTTAAGCTTGATGTGAAATTTGAATACCTATGTATGATGGTGAAGTCAATGATGAGAGACTTGATAATTGGGTCATACATATGGAGGTTTATTGCAGTGTGCAACAAATCAAGGATGAGGCCACTCAAATCAAATTGGCATCACTTCAACTTGCAGGAACAACACTCATCTGGTGGCAAAGCAAGTTGCAAAATGACATGCAACAAGTGGGTAATGTATTTCCATCATGGCAAGTTTTTGTTTCTGCACTTAGAAAGCAATTCTATCCTTTGAGTTATAAAGAGAAGGCTTTAATTTAATGGCAAGATCTTAAACTAAGAAAAGGACAAACAGTGCAAGAATACACTGATGGATTTTGTAAAATGGCATTGATGTTAGATATTCCTTTACATACCCAAGAAACTATTATTAAGTATATAGGAGGTTTACCTACACATATTTGTAACACTGTATTTATGTTTGGACCTACTAATATTGATGAGGTTTATGTTCAAGCAACATACATTGAGGGAGGGAAAAAAGGAGATGGTGTATCACGGAATCGTCTTCAAGGAAAGAGGACAAAAGGAGGTGGAATGGAAAGAAAGAAAATTCAGTGCCAAGAAAGGAAGAGAAGCCATCTTGCAAGAATTGCAAGAAAGAATGGAATGATGAGGACCATTGTTGGAAACTGCATCCCGAGAAGAGACCGAAGTGGTTCAAAGAAAGGAAAGGGAGGCAAACAATTGTAGCATCAACATGACCAATATACCTGGGATCGGATTTGGGTGATGAATCTAAAATTTCAACAGTTGGTTTGACAGGTAACATTGGTGATGGATATGATTCTAGAAGTAAATTGTTTCATATAAGGATGATAATGAAGCACACTAAGGTCAACACATTGATAGATAGTGGATCTCAATCTAACTTGATTTCAGAGGAAGTGGTTAAACAATTGGGATTAAACACTCAGATGCATCATAAGCCTTACTCACTTAAATGGAAAAGCAACAATCATAACTTACACATAACAAAGAAATGGACATTAAAGTTTGCAATTTCATCTAAGTTTGTGGATGAGGTAACTTGTGATGTGGTGCCACTCAATGAATGTGGAATGGTCTTAGGAAGTCCTTATTTGTATGATCACAAAGAAATCTTCTACAGGGAACAAAATCAATATCACTTAATCAAAGCAGGCAAAGAATATGTGGTACATGCTCATCATTTAAAAACAAATTAATCTCTTCAAACAATGGAACAATTAAGAAAGGAATCTCATGCAAGCAACACACCTATAATTGTTTCAAATCAAGTAATTTATCTTAAGCAAGAACAAGAGATGATTGTAGAATGGAAGATCAATCATACTTTGCTTCAAGATAAGCTAATGTCGTGCAAGTATTACAAACATATTAGAACATTTGCAATCATCTTTCTGATGTTATCATTAGTAATTTTGTCAACATGGATGATAGTGGCTTCAGTAAGATGTGACAGAGTACAAATGGCTAACAATATGTTGTCAGTTATCATGATTGTTTTACAGTTGATCTTGATGAGACAGGTGCACAGGACAGAGTTTAAATATAGAAAACAAGTGGGGTGGCCTATCCCACACTTAATGACTAGTTAGTATCCTTTTGGAGGACCAAAAGGTCTTTAGTGGGGAGGCGTGATCTAGAATGGATCTAGGGACCAAAATGGGTCCAGGAAGGCCTAAAAATAAACGTTCTCAGAATGTCTTCAAAACTGACATGTGTGTAGGCCTCATCGATACAAACCCAACGCAACTTGAATGGGATCAAACAGACTTCCTATGTGAAAGATATTGCAGTCTATTCGTTTTGTCAAATAGGCATTGACTGTACAGTCCGTATAGTGCCGACGTGGCAGTTGACTGTGCAGGTCATACGGTCATACAGTGATGTGGCAGATGTGTTGGATGCTGACTGGGTAGACACACTAGCAGACAAGTGGATGAATCAAATTGTGACATGTGGCAACACTGCAAGGGTGACACATGGCACGTCCGTACAACTAACATGGCAAGGTCCATACAATCATATGACACATGGCAGCTGACTGGACTAGGGATGACGTGGGCAGGTGGACATGTGTTGACATGTGTGAATCACTTCTTGACACGTCATTTTTGGTTGGTGAATGGCATGGTGCCACGTGGCACCCCTCCGTTGGTGGTTATGGGAAAAAGTTATATGTGACTCCACAGGAGTCGACCCTGTGACCTCCATTCCGGTTGAATGGTTTGGAAGGGGTCGGTCTACTAGCCCGCCCGCATTGGTACTTGTTAAACATAGTTTAAAATTTTTATTTAAAGTGAATGGGTTGTAATGTTGGGCGGATTAAGGGCTGGGGCCTAGCCCCAACCCTCGACGAAGACTTAACCATACGACATACCACATGACCGATGCAATATGACCTTGTTCTTATGTATTGGCATGGATATATGTATAGCCCCCAGCACAAACCCCTTTCCACATGACCGTTACACCTAACCTCTACACTAAAGAGTTGGCTCTAGTTTCAGATAAGGGTTAGCGTCAGTCGACCGAGCTAGCCGATTGACCAGGGCGCGTAACTAGGATCCAAATGACTGGAGCACTAATAGTTGGGCACGTGGTGTATAAGGGTGTGGCCACATGGCCAAGCACCTATGACCTAGAGCCAAGACTAGAGGGGGCCAACGAAGCAGCGCCAACCCAGAGCCACATGGACGGTGCCCAGGTGACCAGGAGCCCGAGGAAAAGGGGCTACACCCTATTTTAAAATATGGGTTTTCAACCATATATTAAAATATTTTAATGGATTTTAACCAGTTTTGGGAGATTTAGTCCATTTTTGGAGGATATTGGGCCCTTTTTGAGGCCAGATCTTGGGGGGAAGTTGGGATTTTGTTACCCACTTAAAGCCGATATAAACCAAAAGTTCTTGAAGCCAGAGAAGGAGGTTTAGAATAGGAAAATTCTTAAGAATTGTTGAGCCAAAGCCATTTTTATGCAGGGAAGCCGTTGAGGAGAGCACCTTTGTGGGCCATTTCTGGGAACTTCGTTCTTTCGTTTTCAGTGCCGTCAGTTTTGTTGGGTTCTTGAGATCTGGTAGAGCACAACCAGATCAGTTTTTAATCCTTTTGGCACTATTATGATGTACTTTTAAATCTTTTAACATAAATAAGAAAACCTCACCCACTAAGACAAGGGCTCGAAGACGTAGGTGAGATTGTCGAACTCTGTTATCAACTTCTCTTGTTATGGTTTGTTGTTTCTTCATGCTTATTTACATATCTGTATATTTCATTATGGTTTCTATGTTTCTTCATTAATTATTCCTCTTTCATCAGTTTCCTAAATGGTTAATTAATTCATGCTTTAAAACTCAACCATTGTCTTAAAAAGATCTTTTCGAATCAAGTGGTATCAAAGATAGTTGACGGTTGGTTTTTGAGTTTACATGATTACCAAGGAAAGGTTGAATCATGGTGAAGGTGATCTTGTTGAAGAGAATCATGATATTGGATCAATAAAGAGAAATTCTCAAAGTGAGAAGATGGCATCGAAAGAGGGACTTTCTCATGAGGAGAAAGAGTTTCGAAAGACTTTCTTCGCCATGTCGAAGATGGTGAAGGTTCTAGGTGAATATTCAAAAGTCAAAAGTGAAGAAGGAGAGGATCCTCCTCAAATTCCTCCTTCACCTCGTTCTTCTCCATCAACTTCTTCTTCTTGAAGTTCAAGTTCTAAATCCATCGCGATTAAACATTCCCATAAACATAAACAAGAAATGTCTTTACTTAAGCTTGATGTGAAATTTGAATTACCTATGTATGATGGTGAAGGTTCTAGGTGAATATTCAAAAGTCAAAAGTGAAGAAGGAGAGGATCCTCCTCAAATTCCTCCTTCACCTCCTTCTTCTCCATCAAATTCTCCTTCTTGAAGTTCAAGTTCTAAATCCACCGCGAGAAAACATTCCCATAAACATAAACAAGAAATGTCTTTACTTAAGCTTGATGTGAAATTTGAATTACCTATGTATGATGGTGAAGTCAATGCAGAGAGACTTGATAATTGGGTCTGGGAGATGGAGGTTTATTGCAGTGTGCAACAAATCAGGGATGAGGCCACTCAAATCAAATTGGCATCGTTTTGACTTGCAAGAACAACACTCATCTGGTGGCAAAGCAAGTTGAAAAATGGCACGCAACAAGTGGGTAATATATTTCCATCATCGCAAGATTTTTTTTATGCACTTAGAAATCAATTCTATCCTTTGGGTTATAAAGAGAAGGCTTTAATTGAATGGCAAGCTATTAAACTAAGAAAAGGACAAATAGTGCAAGAATACACAGATGGATTTCGTAAAATGGCATTGATGTTAGATATTCCTTTACATACCCAAGAAACTCTTATGAAGTATATAGGAGGTTTACCTGCACATATTCGTAACACTGTATTTATATTTGGACCTACTAATCTTGATGAGGTTTTTGTTCAAGAAACATACATTGAGGCAGGTAAAAGAGGAGATGGTGTATCAGGGGAATCGTCTTCAAGGAAAGAGGACAAAAGGACGTGGAATGGAAAGAAATAAAATTCAGTGGCAAGAAAGGAAGAGAATCCCTCTTGCAAACATTGCAAGAAAGAAGGGAATTATGAGGACCATTGATGGAAATTGCATCCTGAGAAGAGATTGAAGTGGTTCAAATAAAGGAAAGGGAGGCAAATAGTTGCAGCAGCAACACGACCAACAAACTTGGGATCAGATTCGGGTGATGAATCTAAAATTTCAGTGGTTGGTTTGATAGGTAAAATTGGTGATGGATGTGATTCTAGAAGTAAATTGTTTCATATAAGAGTCATAATGAAGCACACTAAGGTAGAAACATTGATAGATAGTGGATCTCAATCTAACTTGATTTCAGAGGAAGTGTTTAAACAATTGGGATTAAACACTCAGATGCATCATAAGCCTTACTCACTTAAATGGATAAGCAACAATCATAAATTACACATAACAAAGAAATGCACATTAAAGTTTGCAATTTAATCTAAGTTTGTGGATGAGGTAACTTGTGATGTGGTGCCACTTAATGAATGTGGAATGATCTTAGGAAGTCCTTATTTGTATGATTGCAAAGAAATCTTCTACAGGGAACATAATCAATATCACTTAATCAAAGCAGGCAAAGAATATGTGGTACATGCTCATCATTTAAAAGAAAATAAATCTCTTCAAACGATGGAACAATTAGGAAAGGTAGATCATGCAAGCAACACACCTATAAGTGTTTCAAATCAAGTAATCGATCTTAAGCAAGAACAGGAGATGATTGTAGAATGGAAGATCAATCATATTTTGCTTCAAGATAAGATAATGTCACGCAAGTATTACAAACATATTAGCTCATTTGCAGTCATCTTTCTGATGTTATCATTAGTAATGTTGTCAACATGGATGATAGTGGCTTCAGTAAGATGTGACAAAGTACAAATGGCTAACAATATGCTATCAATTATCATGATTGTTTTACAATTGATCTTGATGAGACAGGTGCAAAGGACAGAGTTTAAAGATAGAGAACAAGTTGGGTGGCCTATCCATCGCTTGATCACTGGTTAGTATCCTTTTGAAGGACCAAAAGGTCTTTAGTGGGGAGGCATGATCCAGAATGGATCTAGGGACCAAAATGGGTCCACGAAGGTCTAAAAATTAAAGTTCTCAAAATGGCTTCAAAATGGGCGTGTATGTAGACTGCGTCGATACGAAACCAATGCAACTTGAACGGGCTCAAACAGATTTCCTATGCAAATGTTGTAATCATACCCCAAAAAATGTCATTTAGGGCCTCAAAACGGCTCCAGAAGTTCAGGACTCGAAAAACTGCTAAAAATAGTAAATTATCAAAACTGCTAGAAAGTTATTTTGAGCCAGCTGGGAAAGGTGGGTGGCCACCGATATCCACCTAGATCAATCCTCCATCCTTAGGAAGCAATGGTATCCATTGCGTTGAGTTCCCCCATCAGATGAGGAAATTTCTGCTGAATTTGGCCCCAGGTGAGCCACTTGCCTTGGTGCAAGAGTTGCCCTACTTTGACAACTCGATAAAGATGGATCCTTTGTTGTTGAGTGCCCTTGATCTGTGTATCCACAATCTGATCACTGGATGCTTGTTGTATGCAATCGGGGTTGAGCTCTATTGGTATCATTTGTTCTGCTACGTCTGAGATGTCCAATAATGGTGGGAAATAAGGCCGAAGGAGGTCCACGTTGAACACTGGGTGCAGGCGAAGGAAAGGAGGAATGTTGAGTGCAAAAGAATTATCCCCCATAGCCTTGGTGATGGTGTACAGCCCATATCGAAGTGGGTGAAGCTTCTGATGGGGTCCTGTAAGGCATTCTTTCTACAATTGCAACCAAACTTTGTCGCCCACCTAAAACTTATGTGGAACCCGATGTTGATCATGGCGCTACTTGTGCTTGTCATTAGACTTCTATAGGATATCCTGGACCTATTGGCAGATGTGTTGGATCCTCTCAATGAATCGGGTGGATTTGTCAGCCTCAATTGGAGTAGGAGAGGAGTCGGTCGAGGTGACCGCAAGGGGAAGTGCAACATCTATGGGACCCAATGGTTGGAATCCCAACCCCACCTGAAAGGGGTTGTGGTCAATTGAGCTATGCAGGGATCGGTTGTAGCTATGTTGGAAATAGGGAAGACTCTCATCCCATGTATGAGGGTGCTTGGAATTATACATGCGCAGGATATGCATGATCATTTGATTTACGACCTCGGTTTGGCCATCTGTTTGGGGGTGGAAGGCCATGGATTTGGTGAGCTTGGTGTCCAGCAGTGACCAGAGGCTTAACCAGAATGTGCTGAGAAATCAATTGTCTCAATTTGAGACAATGGTTTGTGGGATTCCAAAATGTACCCAGACTCGTTCAAAGAAGAGCTTGGCAGTAGCTTATGTTGTGATGCTCTTCTTGCAAGCAACTAGAATCGCCATCTTAGAAAAGCGATCGAAAACCACAAAAACACAGTCATTTCCCTGCTTGGTGGACGGGAGGCCTGACATGTAGTCCATTGAGATGGATTCCCATGGTCTGTCAGGAGTAGGAAGAGAGGTGTACAAGCCCTGTTTCTTAGTGGTTGGTTTGGAAATAGCGCAAGCAGTGCAAGACCTAATATACTTGTTGACCTCCTGTCGAAGTTTCAGCCAGTAGAAATGTTTTTGTAGCATCGCCACTATCTTTTTGACGCTGAAGTGTCCTACCACCCGACTGTAGTGGGCTTCCCAGATCAGCTTCACTCGCTCACTTGAGGGAACACATATATGTCCCAGATGACACAACAACCCATCCTGAAGATGGAAATTATCGACAACTGCCTTTGCACCCAACATTTGGTAGGTGGTGGCAAAGTCCGGGTCTGTCTCATAGAGTTGGGTCCATCCAAAGGTCTCATGGCCGCAAGAGTCTAGCACTGTGGTGAGTGTTGCGACTGGTGGTATGTTGAGGCAATCAGCGACATGGTTGGTGCTTCCTGTTTTATACTTGATGTTGAGGTGGAATTGCTGCAAGTATGTGGACCACTTTTGATGGTGGTCATTCTAGAATTTTCCTTATGTCTTCATGAACTATTGTGGCTTATGATCAGTGTAGATGACTATCTCCCTCCCAAGAATGTAATGTCTCCACTGGCGACAAGCTTGCACAATGGAGTACATTTCTTTGTCATAAGTAGGGTACTTATAGACAACATCTGATAGTGTCGCACTATGATAGGCCATGGGGTGGTAGTGCTACGTGAGAACGACACCCACAACATAGTCTGAAGCATTAGTCTCAATCTCAAAGGGTTGTTGTAGGTCTGGTAGTGAAAGTACTGGGGCTGAGCACAAGTGTTTCTTCAAATCATCGAATGTTTGTTGTTGGGGCTAGCCCCATGCAAATTTTACCTTACCACCACCTCTGGTTATTTGGCTGAGGGCCCATGCAATATGGGAGAATCCCAACACAAACCTACAGTAGAAATTGGCAAGGCCCAAGAATTTTTGAAGCTCCATGAGTGTGGTTGGGGCTGGCCAGTCACAGATGACTTGGATCTTGGCTGGATCCACATGTACGCCATGTTGATCAATGATGTAGCCTAGGTAATGGACCCTGTCCATGCTGAAGGAGCATTTTTCCAAGTTGGCATATAGCTTGTTTTGTCGCAGGGTGTGCAGAACCTGTTGAACATGCTGCAAGTGTTCGGCCCAAGTCTTGTTGTAAATGAGAATGTCATCAAGATACACCACTACAAAAGTATTGGTGAATGGTCGCAGTATATCATCCATCATCCTCATGAAAGTGGCTGGAGCGTTTGTTAGACCAAAGGGCATGACCAACCATTCAAAAGGGCCTTCCTTTGACTTGAAGGCAGTCTTCCATACATCTATCTATTCTATTGGGACCTAGTGGTAGCCAGACTTTAGATCAATCTTACTGAAGTATTTGGCCCCCATGAGTTGATCAAGGAGGTCGTCGATTCGGGGAATCGGGTACCAGTTTCTAATTGTGATTTTATTCAAAGCCTGATAATCAATGCAAAGTCACCAGGTTCCATCTTTCTTCTGTGCCAACACGATTGGGCTCCTGCAAGGTGATGAGCTAGGATGGATGTGCCCCTTGTGGAGCAATTCTTGGATCTGTCGCTTGATATCCTCATTCTTTAATAGATAGCGGCGATAGACTGGCCCATTGGGCAGTGGTGCACCGGGGGTCAGATCAATGGGGTGCTTGACCTGGTAGTGCAGAGGTACCCCGGTAGGCGAGGAGAAGATATCTGAGTATTCTTCCATGACCTTATCTACTTGCTTCTGCTGTGTGGAGAGGTCGGCCACAGAGACCCTGGATGTGGCTATGATTTTTCTCTCATTCTGAGAGTGGATCATGAAGAAGACAAACTTCCCCATCTGAGAGATGACCTTCTTGCATTACTTAGCAGAGATCAAGGAAATATCACTAGGTGGGACAGCCTCGGGTATCCTGTACAATTTCCTTTTCAAAGTAATAATAACACTACGAGGCCTAGACTCATATATAGCATGATGTTTCCATAAATAAGGTTGGCCAAAAAGAACATCACAAACTTCGAGAGGAGCAACATCACACAATACCTCATCTTTGAAGGGCTTGATGCCATACGACAGTCGACACTGTTTGCTGACGCGGAGATCGCTCCCTTGGCGGAGCCATCCAATGGTGTAGGGTTGTGGGTGTGGCATTGTCGGCAGGGCTAGCTGCTTGATGACCTCTGTTGAGATGAGGTTCTTCTGGCTACCACTATCAACAATGAAGTGAAGTGGGGTGCCTTTTACCCACATCTGGGAATGGAAGAGGCACTCTCCTTCATCTGGCTCATCTAGTTCACCATGCTGGAGCTTGGTGGTAGCAACGGTGGCACTAGGTTCCGCGTCAATGATCCATCTTCCCCTTTCTAGTTCTGACTCAGAGTCAGAACCCGCATCTGATTCAGAGGCTTTCACTTCAGCCACCAGTGTTTTCTTTGAGCGACAGTCAGCAGTGTTATGCCAAGGGCTCTTATGGAAGTCGCACCACTTCCTGGTATCTTTCTTTGTCTTTCTGGTGTCATTCTTTGCTTGCGGCTTGGACTGGTTGTCCTGATATTGTGCATCTTTTCTCTATCCTTTGTTCTATGGGTTGGGGCCGCCCTTTCCTAGATTTTTTTGTGAGGGGTTCCCCGACCCAAATTGTCGGGTCTTTTGTTTGAGCTTCTTCTTGATTTTGACGGCATATCGGTAGGCCGCGCCCAAGGATGAGATGTCCAGAAATTCCATTTCAGTCTGAATGTATCTATGCAAATCACCATGATACTTGAGCACCAGATGTCTCTCTAAATCTTTGATAACCAACTTGGTGCGCAAGGTATGGAAGATATTTGTGAAATCTGGCACTGCTTGGTCTCTTTCTTGCCGCAATGTGGTCCTTTTGGTATACAAGTCGTCATAACTTCCGACAGGGTAGTATTGTTCCTTAATAGAATCCCTGAAGGATTCCCGAGTGGCCGTGACTGTAAATAATGAAGGTTCCTCTATTTCCTTTTGCTCACAGAAAGTTTCCCACTAATCTTTGACATGGGGAACAGCTTTGAGGAGCGCAAAAGTAATCTTTTCTCTATTCGAAAAGTTATGGACAGAGAAATACCCTTCTAGTAGATTCAACCACTTGTCTATAACATCTGCATCTATCTGGCCTTCGAATATAGGAATATCGAAGTTTATTTGTACCTTGAAGGGGGCGGTGCCTCCGCTCGAAGAAGATGTGTCGCCTATTGGTAGTCACCGAAGAATTTGCGCAAAATTATCCATCATCTCGTTCCTCTGTTGCATGAGGGCTTCCTCAATCAACAGTTTGAAAGGATCTCTTATCCCGTCATCTTTCTTTTCTCCTTCCATGAGAGGTCTCTTGGGTGTGCGAGAGATTTTGTCCTCAAGAGAAACAAGCTCGAGACCCAAATCTTTGTACTCCAACCTCGTTGGGGACATGCATTAAGACGAAAAGGAGCAGACCACTCTAATACCACTGATCCATGTTTTATGAGTAGAACCAATGACTACAGATTATTACCAAATTCTTAACATAGAATAACAGAGATATAGTAAATCTGGTTTTCTATTCAATAAGGAAATAAGTTGAAACTGTAAAATGCAGCGGAAAACAAGCTTGTTGGAATGGTGGCGGCTTATCTCTGAGAAGAGATGTGACGGTTGCGCTCATTCACAATAACATGATTACAATGAGGATCTCAAGTCATTTTTACAATAAACAGGAGTTTCAAAAACCCTAAACATCCAAAAACCTAACCCTAGGAGATGAAGCGCCAAAAGTCATGTGGGCCCCGTTTGGGTAAGTCAGTACATCAACTTCCCGGGGTCGTAACTTTTGCATACGATCTCTGTTTTAGGAGTATGATAGCCCATTGGAAAGATCTATCCGAGGACTACAACATTTGCACAAATTTTCATAATGAAATTTTGCAACCGCAACATAACCCAAAAAACATCATTTAGGGCCTCAAAACGGCTCTGGAAGTTCAGGACCCGAAAAACTGCTAAAAATAGTAAATTATCAAAATTGCTAGAAAGTTGTTTTGATCCAGCTGGGAAAGGTGGGTGGCCACTGATATACACTTAGATCATGACATGATAAGGTCCATACAGTTGTACGACATGTGGCATATGAATGGAATGGGGATGATGTGAACAAGTGCTAACGTGGGAAGGTGGACAGGTGTTGACATGTGCGAATCACATCTTGACACGTCATTTCTGGTTGGCGAATGGCATGGTGCCATGTGTCCCAATATTGGGTTGCCATGTGGCACCCCTCTGTTGGTGGTTATGGGAAATTTTTTTATGTGACTACACAGGAGTCGACCCTGTGACCTTCAGTCTGGGCGAATGGTTTTGCAGGGGTCGGGCTACCAGCCCGCCCGCATTGGTACTTGTTACACATAGTTTAAAACTTTTATTTAAAGTGAATGGGTTGTAATGTTGGGTGAATTAAGGGTTGGGGCCTAGCCCTAGCCCCCGACAAAGACTTAACCATACGACATACCGCATGACTGATGCAATATACCCTTGTTCTTATGTATTAGTGTGGATATATGTATAGCCCCCGATGCAAACCACTTACCGCATGACTGTTACACCTGACCTCTTCACTAAAGAGTTGGATCGAGTTTCGGATAAGGGTTAGCTTCAATAAGTCAGGATAGCCCACCAACTAGGGCACATAACTAGGAGCCAAAGGACCAGAGCGCTAATAGTTGGGCGTGTGGTGTATAAGGGTGCAGACACATGGCCAAGCACCTATGACCTGGAGCCGGGACCGGAGGGGGCCAACGAAGCATCGCTAGCCTAGGGCCACATCGAGGGTGCCCAGGTGACCAAGAGCCCGAGGAAAAGGGGTTGCACCCTATTATGTGCCAAAATATGGGTTTTCAACCATATATTAAAAGATTTTAATGGATTTTAACCAGTTTTGGGAGATTTAGTCCATTTTTGGAGGATCTTGGGCCCTTTTTTAGGCCAGATCTTGCGGGGAAGTTGGGAGTTTGTTACTCACTTCAAGCCTATATAAACTAGAGGTTCTTCAAGCCAAAGGAGGAGGTTAATAATAGGCAAATGTTGAATAATTGTTGAGCCAAAGCCATTTTTATGCGGGGAAGCCATTGAGGAGAGCACCTTTGCAGGCCATTTCTGGGAGCTCCGTTCATCCATTTTCAGTGTCGTCAGTTTTGTTGGGTTCTTGAGATCTGGTAGAACACAACCATAGCATTTTGTAATCCTTTTGGCACTATTATGATGTACGTTTAAAGCTTTGAAAAGAAATAAGAAAACCTCACCCACTGAGACAAAGGCCTGGAGACGTAGGCGAGATTGTCGAACTCCGTTATCAACTTCTCTTGTTATGGTTTGTTGTTTCTTCATGGTTATTTCCATATCTGTATATTTCATTATGGCTGCTATGTTTCTTCATTAATTCTTTCTCTTTCATCAGTTTCCTAAATGGTTAATTAATTCATGCTTTAAAACTCAACCATTGTCTTAAAAAGATCTTTTCGGATCAGAGCCCTTGTATCATGGATAAGAGGATTACCTTGAAGAAATTTGTCCTTTGGAATCCTATCTCACTCATATCCAACCCAACAACTTGACCTAAAAGTGCCAAAACGTTTCCCCAAGAGGGTGATGTCATGTTTATAGGGTTTATCTTATGTGCAAATTATGATTTCAAAAATGTTATTTTGTTAAAGGGGAAAGAGTAAGGGTTGTTGTCCCCTTATCTTCTTATTTACCCTTTGAATGTGGAAAAAATATGTTTTAGAGGATTTGTATAAATAGAGTTCATCTCTATTTAATTTTATCATAACTCTCCCATTCTCAGAAGACTACATTGGCTGAAATTTGTGCCCTACTTGGGAAATTCTCTTTATCTCTCTTGGTTACATTCTGTTTCTATGGGTTGTATTTTCTATTGGTGGAAGAAGTGATGTGCACTCTCTCTCTTGGATTATATTTATTGTTTTATGCTAGATATTGCTTGGTTAAAGGAGTTTATCTTGTTTTGTGCTTGGAATAGGTAAGGAAACTATCTTGTTGCTTCTTTTTCTTTGTACAAGTATAATATTCTAATATTATTGGGGAGTTTAAGTTCATACAACCCCACTAAGACCATCATTTTTTCTTGAATTAATTTATTGCATAAAAGAATACTAGGAGGACTAAAAGGGTTTACACCCTCCTAGGGTTTTTCCTAGTTAATTTATCTTGCCTTGGGAAGTAAAAGGGATTACACCCCAAAGTATATATCTCTATTAACTCTTTAATTTTAAAGAATCCATAACCCAATAGCTAAAGGCACTAGTATCTTTCATGTGATAAATAAAATCATTGCATTGGGATACGTAAAAACACGAAATATTGGAATTGTTTGAGTTGGAAACTTTTTTGCATGCTAAGAGCTTGTCAAGGCCACTAAGGCAACTTGATTTTCTTGTAATTATTAGATATATAACTCATTAAAATATGCATCCATTACGGCTGTATAAAATCATTTTTTTACTTACTTGTAACTCACATTTCAACTGTCAAAAGTTGTTAATAATTTACCCCTACCATCTACTAGTCTCAACACATCTTTTGGGTGGATTACTTGTGATTTTTGGTGGCTGGTTTCTCTTTTGTAACAACTTTTTTTCTACATACATAAGGCTGAAAATATATCTCTGAAATACATGTCTATAACAGCCTTACATTGATGCTAAATTCTTATGCTTTTATACTTGAGTTGTACTAGTGTTTACTAGCTTATCTCTTGCATTATTTATGTTACTTTTAGCATATTATATAGCAGCTTTATTAATTGTTTCTTTCTGATATATATCTTTTTTGACTGCTGCAAATAGGGACAACAAGCTAATCTTTCTTGTCCACTTAACATATAGCTTGCATACTTGGTTTTTCTTGTGTCTCAGGAAGGTACTATCATCATCCGTAGGTGCTTAAACTTCTTGGAAACCATTGACCACTTCCGAGACTCATTTCCAAGACACTTTCCATTTAGAAACTTGAACTATATGGGCATCCATTCATAAGTATCACATTCTATCTCATTTTCCCCTAGGGTCGCCCGGTATTCCCCCCTCGAAGTGATCACTTCACCTCTAAAGTGGCGAGAGTACCTATCTGAGGTGAAAATGGGTAGGTATTCTCCTAGTTGTCGTCACCTTATGGTTTTGGTTGGGATTTTCCAAAACTACAACTTGTGCAATAACAATACACATTTTACAATTCATCTAAGTAAAATGAACATTGAAAAATAGGTAAAAGGGGAAAACCNAAATGCAATGTTGAAAATGAAAGACAGTTGCTAGGAAACTATGTCCTTCACTTCCAAGAAGGTCATGTAGAAAGTGGGATTTTTTCTCAGTGAAAGTCTTCATGAAGAAGAAAATCATTCTTTTACTTACTTGTAACTCACATTTCAACCGTCAAAAGTTTCTAATAATTTACCCCTACCATCTACTAGTGTCAGTGCATCTTTTGGGTGGATTACTTGTGATTTTTGGTCACTGATTTCTCTATTGTAACAACTTATTTTCTACAGGCATAAGGATGCAAATATATCTCTGAAATACTTGTCTATAACAGCCTTACATTGATGCTAAATTATTATTCTTTTATACTTGAGTTGTACAAGTGTTTACTATCTTATCTCTTGCATTATTTACGTTAATTTTAGCATCTTATCTAGCAAATTTATTAATTGTTTCTTGTTGATATATATCTTTGTCGACTGCTGCAAATAGGGACAACAAGCTAAGATTTCTTGTACACTTAACATATAGCTTGCATACTTGGTTTTTCTTCTGTCTCGGTAAGGTACTATCATCATCTGTAGGTGCTTAAACTTATTGGAAACCTTGACCACTTTCAAGACTCATTTCCAAGCCAATTTCCATTTAGAAACCTGAACTATATGGGAATCCATTCATATGTATCACTTTCTATCTCATTTCCCCCTAGGGTCACCTGGGATTCCCCCCTCAAAATGATCACTTCACCTCTAAAGTGACGGGATTCCCTATCTGAGGTGACAATGGGTAGGTATTCTCCTAGTTGTTTCCATCTTATGGTTTTGGTTGAGATTTTCCAAACCGACAACTTGTGCAATAATAGTACACATTTTACAATGAATCTAAGTAAAATGAACATTGAAAAATAGGTAAAAGGGGAAATCTCCACAGGAAACCCCCCCCTCAAAATGCAATGTTGAAAAAGAAAGACAGTTGCTAGAAAACTATGTCCTTCACTCCAAGAAGGTCATGCAAAAAGTGTGATTTTTTCTCCGTGAAAGTCTTCATGAAGATGTCGACAGTCTGTTCAGAGGAAGGATAGTACTGCAAGTTGATGATCCCATCATGAATCAACTCTCTGATGTAATGCATGTGGATCTTGACGTGTTTTGTTGTCTTTCACCGCAGTGGGTCTCTGTAAAACTTCAGTGTGATATAATTGTTGCACCGGATGACAATTGGATGATGCAACTAGATACCAAGCTCAGTGAGGAATCTCTATATCCAAAGTTCTTGAATAGTAATGTTGATCGCTTCTATGTACTCGACCTCTACTAATGATAAATCAATCAATGATTATTTTTTACTCGACCAACAAATGGGACTGGGTCCCAAACTAAGAACGTAAATGGGAGTGGATTTGCAATATATACTATCGCCATCCCAATACGAATCTATAAATCCAATGAGGTCCAATGTACAACCTACTACATAATGAATCCCATTACTAGAAATACCCTTTTGATCTAAAAATATCAGCATGTTCTAATACCAATTTGATATGAAGTATCAACAAAATATGATACCAACTCAGCCCAAAAATCCTTAGATGCCAAATAGTTCTTAAGCAAACACTAAACATCCAACCCGATTCGGAAATGAATATGGACTTGACTATTTGCAAAATATCATGTGAAAATGCTTATTTATCCATAACTTCATCAACTGATAAATAAAACTTGTGGAGATAAGAATGTTGAACTAAAGTAAAATAAGATCAAATGGAACATAAACAATTTGTTAATGGAGTTCACCCATCTTGGACTATTTCTCTGGGTCCCTTTTCAAACAGTGAGACTGCTCGATTAATGCTCAAATGATAAAATTGTGATGAATGGACTTACAAATGCCATTTTTTTTAGTACACACTTAAAGTATGTTACTAGGATGTCAGCAATGATTTCCTCATGAAATTCTGAGAAAAATGAGTATAAACTTGACTATGTTCTGAATAGATGATTAAAGACCCCCTTTTGTGTGCATAACAAGACTATGGGTCTCATACATGACAAACTAGAATAAGACTTTTATACATAGCACTTTTACAGAGAACTGACATCACCATCAGATTCCTCTCAAAATTCTGAGAAAAGTGAGTATAAACACTCTATACTTCTCTCAAAGAAATCAATAGCACGCAAAACTAGACAAATCCAAAATAGGAACACCTCTTACATGTAAAATGAGGAAAATATTTTCCATGAAATTCTATGTAGGGAGATCTTGGAAAAAATTCCGATGTATTAGAATGCACCTCCATGTTTTCATATGTGGTCTAGAGCTAGGTTTATATAGGGTAAGTCAACCTAACCGTCCCCCTATATACCCGGTCACATATGAATACACTTTAAATATATTATTGTTGGTTGGTTTTAACAAGCACTAAACATGGCGCATTGGTAGAAGGTTATGGTTAAGACTTTGGAATATTTAGAGAATATTCCTTCGTAGGTCATGGGTTCAATTCCCATTCGACC